>PVKS010005224.1:0-86668 GCA_004027875.1 Aplodontia rufa
GGGAACTTGGAGGTGGAGGGAAGGGGATGGGGAGGGGGGAGGGTATATGAAGAACTCATAGGAGTCTGGTGATGGGGAAGATGGGGGACATTCTAGAAGCCGATGTTATTCCTACACTAGATACCCATTTAACACATGAGTTCTTCTGGGGGAAACTGCAATAGATGAAACCCATAGTAGCTTATCTATGTGTTAGCATTACCCCTGGGTATCAAAGTTTATACACATTGATTGCTACAGTTTTGACAATGTTTCCCCCTCATCTGTATCCTGTATCGCTATATACTTCTAATAAATGTGGAAAAAAAAAGAGTACAAAAGGATGACTAGCGCATAGTAAATGTTCAGTAAACAGTTGGTTGGTTGAGTTGGACCTGATTTTACACCTTCATCTCTAATTTTACTTCCCTTCTTTGGGGAAGTAAAACTTTGACCATATCAGTTTGCTTATCAGTCTCTAAAAATGTCAAATCCGTATTGATGTTATTCTCACTACCTGAAATTCTTTCCCCATCATTCTTTGCTCATTGATATTGAACTTGTATTTCAAGTTCATACTCAAATGTCACCTCACAAAGTCTTCTTAGTTCTTTTATAATTAACTTTCTTCCTCTTCAAATCTCCATAACACTTTTTACTACCTTTGTTGGAGCAACTAGCATAATTAGTTATTTTTAAGTAAGTCCTTCCTACCAGATTGTAAGGTCCTTAAGAACAAGAACCCATTTTAACAGTCTTGACCCATTAATATAAAACCTAATCTATAGATAGCAAAATGTTTGGTGAAGGGGCTGGAGCAGTGGCTCAGTGATTACAGTGCTTGCCTGGCAAGTGCAAGTATGTGGGTTCAAACTCCAACACCACATACACAACATTAAGTGTCCGAGTAATGAAAGCTACATGAAAAACTAAAAATAAAATTGATCCTGTTTTACTCTCTCTCTGTCTCTCACTGTCCCTTTCTCTTTGAAAAGGAAATGTTTGGTGAAATAAAAATGAAATTAAATGCAGTCCCATATGTTTGAAGTCCTTAGACAGTAGACCTGATGTAGTCTGAACTTCCTCATAAATGATGTTTTATATATAAAGTCTTTGAACAGAGTGCCTGACACATTGTAGGAGCTCAGTAGATGTTAACCATTCATTTGGGGGATAGTTCTTGTGAGCTTATAATCATCTCACTGTCCAATGATTCTCAACAGAATAATTAGATTATGCTTTATCATAGAGATATAAATAAATATTTTAAAGTTGGATCATATATTAGATCTTAATATCAAAAATCATCAGCTCCTAACATTAAAGACAAGGAGACAGAGGCCAAGTGAACCAAAAAGACTCCCAATGTTCCCACTCCTGGTGAGTAGCAGACCCACAGTACTAAATGTGCTTTGTTCACTGCAGTCATGAATGACTTTTCAAAATTATCTGTTAAGTGCAGATGCAAATCAGTTGTCTGAATGTAAAATATATTAAAAAAATCTCTAGTCTTGATAATAAGTGTTCATTGAAATAAAAATGTATGCAGTTTAGGCATTTTATATGTATGATAACAAAATCAACTTATTGTGGTTGGTTGGCAGTTGTTAGACTTGGTGGTCTCTAAGCTGCACTGCTAATCCATCCATTAAACATTAGAGTTGAAAGGGACTTTATAGCACCTCTAATTAAATGTGCATGTGTTGTGCTATAAAGATTAAGGAAATTGGGAACCAGAATAGTTGTGTGACTCGGCCAAGATCAAACATGTTTAAACCATTTCAGTTGTGGGGATGGTTAAAATAGTTGAGAAGTGTTAGCAGAATTGCCAGCTGCTTTGGCCAGGGTCAAACCTAGTTTGAGCTTGGGGACATCTGATCATTTAATTAGGAAGCAGAAGGCCCATGTTCTACACTGTTAAATTTCAATTTCTCTTGGTTTTAATTTCTTAATCCACAAAATGGACACAAACATAAATACTTTCTACCTCATCACTTAGAAGGATGTATTACATGTCTAAAATATAAATTAAGAAACTACTTTATCATTGCTACTATACATGAATAAGCTAAACTAATTATGGGAACTTCATTTTACAGTATCTGTTTTATCAATGGGATAAAAAGTGAGCAGCACTATACACTGAAGGTTAGATCTCTTTTTTAAGGTTTTGTTTTGCGGGGGTGGGATGTTGGTTTGATCTTACAAATCACATGATGTGACCAGCTCAGTGTAGGTGTCTTAAGTTTTTCCTTTATCTTCCTTGATGAAGTGTCACTATACCATTTATGTTCCTGATTTACTGAAACTTCCCTTGTTGACATTCTATTCTTAAAAGGCATCTGATAGCTAAGAAATTTTTCTAGATCATTCAAATGAGTACCTAATGATTATTTTCTGAAGAAGGGATATCACAAATTGCCAAAAATAAAAGAACTTTAAAGCACAATCTTTAAGTCCTAAAGGGATTGTTTTTTGCATAAATGACATGATTTTATTAAAATAACCAACTATATGTTTCTTATATTTATCACTTATATAGCTTAATTATACATTCTAATGTAATAACTAAAATTATGGAACTTTTTAGCCCAAATATATAACTATCACTTAGAAATGAATAAATATATAACTATGACTTAGAAATAAATTTATACAAAGGATTAAACTTTATGTTCACTTAAACTATTGGTCTTGACTCTGAGTTTACTTTTTAAGGTTACTGCAGGGGCAGCATATCTCACAGGTAACCTTAATTCCTCTAGAAATAAAAAAAACATGCATAATATAATTTTATTTCTAACTTATGATATCTAAAAAACAACCGAGAATAGAAAACTGGTGGATTCATTATTGAAAATGTGATTTGGCGCCTACAATCTAAAATAAAAGCTAGTTGGTTACACTTTGTGAGAATGAGGATCTAGGAATTCAGAGTAATTCCAGGGACATGAATAGTTGTCTTTGAAAATTCTCGCCATACTTCCTTTGAATCCACAGATTTGTCCATTTCCGTACTTGTAAACATGGACTGTTCCAATTCCCTCAGATTCCTGTTTTTTTCCTGAACTTCTATGAGACACCTGAGATAATACATAATAGTGTAGAAAACTGTGTGGTAGTCATTTTATGGGTCTCAGATTATTTATGAATGTTCCCATCCTCCACCTCTATGAAATGGAGTCCCTTTGTGGACTTGGTATTTCTTAGAATCTAGCACAGTGCTGGGCACACAGTAAGCACTCAATAAACACATAATTAATCAACACTAACTAGGAAACTTCTCAAAGTCTGGAATTCTGTTTCTAATTAGCTGCATAGTACCTCATCTGGAGCCATATGCCCACAGGTGCTTGCTTATTGATTGATTCAAATGAAACTGTAAACCCTTAGTCACACCCTCTCAATTCTTTAATTCCTACGGTAATTTGAATCTGGACCCCCAGTCTTTTTTCTTATTTAACCTTTCTTGCCCAAATAGGTTTAAATTTGATGCTTCTAATTGAAGATTTCTGGGTCATCACTTGCAGTCCCCAATGCAAGTGATTCTTACATTCTTCAAGTCATCAGAGAGAGAAAAAGTTTAAAAATTTTTCAGTTCAATTCTTACTGCATGAGCATGATGAGGAAATAAGATCTTCATGGTTAAGTGACTTATCTAAGGTTATTTATTAATTCATTTAATGTTGCATTTTGAGTTCCTTTTTTTTATTCCAGATAACGTAGTGAATTAATAATAGAGTCTCTTATTTCCTAATTCTCCCACCACAGTCCCTATTTCAATCACAGCCTCAACTCAACTACTATTAAATATTTAAGACTTGGCTCAAGGATTCCTTTTCCTCCCTTCCCCCTTCTAAATATACATTAGAGAATCATGTCTAAAACTTCTGGGTTCTATTTGTGGTGTCCAATGTTTTCATAGTGGTGGCACTCCATGGTAAGGAGATTTTATAACTTTTTACTCCCAAAGGTAGGTCAAGGTCATTTTTAAGATATCTTGTTTTGAGAAGTTTTGAAAACTTCACAATATTTATGATAAGTGAGGAGCTCTTGGGATATTACAGAAATAAAATGGGATTTGGAACTCCACATCTTAGAAAATCTGAACTACTGTGTTTTTATGAGTGTATGATGATACAGTGGGTCTCTACACAAAATCTACAGTCAGGCTAGGATAAAGATTTGTCACTCAGCAGCTGCTCTTATCTTAGATAAGTTGCTGTACTTTTCTGTGCTGGAAGGAGACCAAAAATAGCTCTTATTTGATCCTGGGTTTTAAAATTATCTGCTTAGACATGTAGAGCTGAGTGATAAAACTTTAGTTTTTTAAAAATTTTTTTTATAACAATAGTGACTGCAGTAGTGATTATGGACAAGCTAAAGTTTTAGTCAGAAACTTTTTTAGGAATATGGTTCAGTTCTGCAGTTATCGGAAGGTATTCAGAAGTGATGGATGAGTAATTGGGGAGGACTGGTGGAAATGACACTTTGTTCCACATAGGTACTTTGCTCCCTGTGAAGAGTGCTACAGAGTTGTGAGATATTCTTGCCAAGGATGCTAAGTTCCACAGAGGAAACAGCCTGCCTAGAAAGAAAGAAAAGTAAAGGAATTGCAGGATTTGTTGTTTGTAGGTCCAGAGACCTGTTACAGGTGCCTGAGAATGGTAGCAAGCAAGATGGTCTGGTGCTCCGTCCTACCCTTTCCCCACCTTATGAGTGGAGGGCTGATGTCCGAGAAACTTTGACCTTGGACAGCATTGCAAAGTCATTTGACAATACTTACATAAACTTTGCTCAAAAGATGAAGTGCAAGTGGCCAAATATATTAAGAAATGTTCAATATCACTAATCACCAGGGAAAGCCCAATGAAAACCACAATCCTGTATCACCTCACTCCAGTAAGAATGGTTATCATCAAGAGGTGGACTGGAGCGCACACTTGCCTGGCACGTGTGAGGACCTGGGTTAGAACCCCAGCACCACTTACACAACTTAGCGTCAGAGCAATGAAAACCAGATGAAAAGGGGCTGGAGCGGTGGCTGGGTGGTGACGGTGCTTACCTGGCATGCGTGAGTACACAAGTTTGAACCCCAGCACCACGTACACAACGAAGTGTCTGAGGAATGAAAGTCACATGAAAACCTAAATAAAAATGGCTTCTTTCTCTCTCTTTCACTGTATCCTCTTTCTTAAAAAAAAAATAGAAAATTAGATGAAAAAATAAATAAAATTGATTCCCTCTTTCTCTCTCTCAAAAAAAAAAACCTAAAAGACAAAGGTAAGTGCTTGTGAGAATGTGGAGGAAAGGGAACACTTGAGCACTGTCAGTGGGAATGTAAATTAGTACAACTGTTCTGGGAAACAGTGCAAAATATATTTAAAATAGAACCATCATATGATCCAGCAACTTCACTACTGGCTCTATGTCCAAAGGAAATGAAAGCAGTACGTCAAAGAGATGTCTATACTTTTATGTTCATTGAAGCACTATTTATAATAGTTAAGAAATGGGAACAACCTAAGTGTTCATCAACCGACGAGTAGACACAGAAAAAGTGGCACACATATGCAATGGAATACTATTCTTCCACAAAAACGATGAAATCCTGTCATTTGTGGCAACACAGGTGAAACTGGAGACCATTATATTATATGAAATAAACCAGGCACAGAAACACAAGTTCCACATGATCTCACTCAGAGGTCACATCTAAAAAAATCTTATAAAAGTTGAGAGTAGAGTGGTGGTTATCAGAGGCTGGGAGAGTAGGAAAAGGAATGGATGGGGCAGGCTGATCAATGGGTACTAAATTTCATTTAGATAGGAGCAAGAAGTTCTGGTGTGTTATTGCATAATAGGGTGAATATAGATAATAGTGATGTACTGAGCATTTCAGAAAACTAGAAGTAAGAATTTTGAGTTTTCATCATAGAAAAATGGTAAATACTTGAGGAGATAAGTCTAAACTGATTTAAACATTAGACAATGTATACAAGCATTGAAACATTGTATTACCCGATTGATGGACAATTTTTGTATTTCCATGGATCAGTAAAAACAAATTAATTGAAAAAAGAAAATAAAATAACCTAATAAAAGTGATAAATGTTTAAGGGGATGGAAATGCTAAATAACCTGATTTGATCATTACACATTGTATGTATATATCAAATTACCAACATATATCCCGTAAATTTGTACAATTATTATGTCAATTTTAAAAAGTAAAAAAGAAGTCATTTGTTAGAGTATAACACTGTTTTTTTCCCCAAAACTTCACTCATAAATGTTTATTTGTAGGGAGAATCATCAGCATTAAAGATGTACAAGAGAAGCAGGTTCTTATGCTAGGTCTGCAGTATCGTTTGACCTAATAAGATTCCATTGGCTAATTTGAATTTGGAAAATTTTAGGACTTACAATTCTTGGCATAAGGATCCTAAAAAGAATTTAAAAATTTCCAGAGGAGTCTTCTCCAGTAAATCGGGCTCCAGCCTTCCCCATCCTTCTGCCTCCCTGTCCCCCCACACCACTTCTCTTCATGAATACAGAAGACGCGGGACAGGACCATCTGACCCAGCATGCCAGCTTTTTATTTGTTTTCTTTGAATCCTACCTTCCTGTTTGGATCAACCCTCCCCTCACCCATACTTCAGAAACCAATCAAGGTGTCTCCTGAACTCATTTATTCCTTTTGTTTCAACTGCCTTTTCCAGTAACTTTTTCCATATGCTTATATCCTTGCCTCACAACAGAGATTTTTTTCCCCATCATAAATGGCCTGATTTGGACTCATAGGAAAAACCATTTACTCAAATATGTGACAAAGTGCTTCTCGAGATCTCAAACAACTTTTCATTACTTTTGATGACTGGGGCTTATAGAGTGGAGGAAAAATTGCTGTGTTTCAAAGGAACTGACCGATGGTAGGGCTGCTGAGTGGTGCGGAATGAAAGAACCCAGCATTGGTAGCGTTGTATCTTTCCTGCCTCTAGTGAAATCTCTCATCTGGGTCTGGAGATTCAAACTGGGGTTATTGTTTTCATTTAATTCAGCATTTATTTTGTCACCCCAGCTTGGCCTCATTCCCCTCAACATGGTGACATTAGTACTCTTTATATTGCCTGTTGTGGACCAATTTTTTTCAGCTGTTACTAAAACTTACTAAAATGCCAGATGTCATGTTGGAAACACGAAACCCGAAAGACGGTCGTAAATCACAAAAACAAACCATAAAAAATAATAAAATACCCTGAGTGCTGTGCTCTGGAGCTTCCTAGCTTCAAGTCTCCTTTTGTTCACTGCTATCCCCTCTCTACCACATCCCCCGGCCCCCTTCTTTCAGGGTTGGGGTAGGGGCAGCTCAGCAGTTTTCTCACCTAAGGCTTGGTTGTTTATTTTGCAGATTCTGAGCAGAGCACTGGTTCAGATTCAGAGGTGCTCACTGAGCGGACCTCCTGCTCCTTCAGCACTCACACTGACCTGGCCTCGGGTGCTGCAGGCCCTGTGCCTGCTGCCATGTCTTCCATGGAAGAGATCCAGGTGGAGCTGCAGTGCGCTGACCTCTGGAAGAGGTTCCATGACATTGGGACTGAGATGATCATCACTAAAGCAGGGAGGTAAGAACGAGTTTCTCTGGGTGGGTTGCCAAATCTGCAGACTCCATAGTCTCAGGAGCCCTTGCTTTCCCCCTCCATGTATGTGGGGTAGCAGCAGTGAAACCAATACAGCGTGAATCCATTTTCCTGCCTTTGGACACTTGGTAGTGTTGTCTACTGTGATTTGCTGTCTTCCTCCAAGTACCCAAATCTAGATCATCTCTCCTCTGACAAATGTTCCACCTACAACATATGTCAGCTGATTCTGGAGACCCATAGTACCTTAAAGGCCAAAGGACAGATTGCCAAGTTCAGGGTTTACTCTGTCATCCAACGTTTGCATGGTTTGCTCCCTAAACAACACTTTGCATCTTATGGGGAATTTAAAACAATCAGATGCTTTGGTCAGACTTGGGTTTGGTGTATCTTCTGAGTCCTGCTTGTTCATCCATTGCACTTTGTTCTTAGCTTGAAATGATAGAACTTGACTGGTGGTTTGTGGAATCTCTTGCAAAGCTATTTACCTAGAATGAGAAGTAAAAAATAAAAAGTTTCTTGAAATAGATACTTTTAGTTGAACTGCTCCTTTATTGACATCTTTCAATTCTCCATAGTTAGGTATCTGTTTTGTGCTGGACACTCAATAAATATTATGTCGTTTAAACTCCACAGAAATCCTCAGAGGTGGGACATTATCATCCCATATTTGGACAAGGAAGCAAAGACTGGGAGAGGTTAATTCACTTGAATAAGGCACAGGAACAGTTAAGAGTTAGCTCCAGAAGTCTACATAAATCGATGTGGCTCCAGAATAATGGTGTTAACTACTTAGACTTCTGCACTATTAAGAATTGGTTGTGGTTCTTGCCTCTTGGATTCAGAATGAAAATGATTTAGGTAAAATCAAAATTGAGATAAGCTTTTGAAGTTATAGGAATAGGTAACTAAAATGAAGCAAAAGTAATTATGCTACTTTTATATTCAAAGCCAGTATACATAGACTCACATGTCACAGGAACTAAAAAAGACCCACCTCACTGTTGGAAGCTCTTTTAATGAACACAGTTATTTAAAATAAAAGAATATTTTGATAGGGCCCAGTTCACCGCCCAACATGATAAAACATCACTAAAACAAAAGGTTAGAATGAACCTGAAATTTGGTTTATTTTCTTCTCTCTTCTGGAGTCTATTCCTTCTTTAAGTTTTACTAGTGAATAAAACCACTAAAAGGTTTCTTGGGTGAAGCAACTTTACAGAATTACTTTCAGTGCCTTCTCTTTCTTATTGCCTGGGTTTTAATGTTCCGCTTTTCTACATTTTGGGGTGTAAAGGCCTGAGAGAAAACAAAGCAATCCAAGGAAAAATATTTAAAATTTTGATATTTTGAGCCAGGTATGATGGCACATGCTTGTAACCCCCAGCAGCCCAGGAGGTTGAAGCAGAAGAATCACAATTTCAAAGCCAGCCTCAGCAACATAGCAAGGTCTTAGGTAACTTAGAGAGACCCTGTCTCAAAATAAAAATAAGAAGGGCTGGAGATGTGGTTCAGTGATTAAGCACTCCTGGGTTCAATCCCTGGTACCATAAAAAAAAAAAGAAAAAACTGATGTTTTGATTTTTGTCAGGGAGGTTGGTTTGAAGAGAGATGAGGTAGATTATTACAAGTGTGTGAGTGTGTATGTGTGTGTGTGAGTGTGCATGTGTGTGAGAGGGTGTGTGTGTATGTGAGTGTGTAGGCATGTGTGTGAGTGTGTATGCATGTGTGTGAGTGTGTGTGTGAGTGTGTGAATGTGTGTGAGTGTGTGAGAGAGAGTGTGTGTATGCATGTGTGAGAGTGTGTGAGTGTGTATGCATGTGTGCGAGTGTGTACCTGTGAGTGTGTGTGAGTGTGTATGTGTGAGTGTGTATGTGTGTGTGTGTGAGTGTGTATGTGTGAGTGTGTATGCATGTGTATGCGTGTGTATGCATGTGTGTGAGTGTGTGTGTGTATGCATGTGTGTGAGTGTGTGAGTGTGAGTGTGTGTGAGTGTGTGTGTGTGTGTGTGAGTGTGTATGCATGTGTGTGAGTGTGTGAGTGTGAGTGTGTGTGAGTGTGTGTGTGTGTGTGTGGTGTAGAAGGTTTCCAGTTATAGACTGAATTTTCACTTTGCTGTTGGGTCTGTGTTTTCTAGTTGCTCTTGTCCTAACCCCATTCCCTCATCTCTGCACTTTAGTGAATTCAGTTTATTTGAGCACCTACTTGACAACTTCTCTTGTGGCAGATTTTGTTTTCTTCTGCATATTTCTATTTTCACAAATTCACCTTGATACCTGAATACACCTACATATGCCCTAGCAAAGATGTGCAGTTTGTTCTTGATTCATATTGAAATATTTTATTTTATTATTTTAATTTTTTGGAGGGACTCTGGGAATTGATCTCAAAGGTACTTTACCAATAAGCTATAGCCCCAGTCCTTTTTACTTTTTATTTTGAAACATGGTCTCCCTAATTTTCCCAGGCTGGCCTCGAACTTCTAATCCTCCTGCTCCAACCCTCCCAAGTACATGGGATTACAGGTGTGCCCCACTGCATTTGGCCTTTGATTAGTTTCAGAAGCTACCTTCTTTGTCTTTCTCTACTGGATTGCTTCTGCTATTGCTGCATATAATGCTCAGTTCAGATTGTTCTGGGACAACTTAAAAACATGCAAAAAAGCATTTTTCTTTTCTGTGGATTTTCTTCATCCCTCCTTATCCCCCTGGTCAATTTCTTTCATCTCACTTCCATTTTCCTTCCTATGTAGTATCTTTCAATTTTAATTCCAACATCTATTTTCTTAGTTATTTTTAGTTATATATGATTCTTTGTCCTTTTTACCGCTTGAAGATCTTAGTCACCACCTCTTCCCACAGCCAAAGGAATCCTGTTGATTTAGAACTACTGCAGTCTACAGAACCCTCCATTTTTTAATATACCAATGCAATCCGTGTAGTCAGCACCATGGACAGAGGAGCTTGTAGGGATTGGTGGGTTGAGAAGACAAAAAACTGACCTAAGTTTTTCCATAAAATTAAAATCAAGCAAAAGTCATTTTGTGAAATATGAAAGATTAATATTTCTCCAGACTGTTGTGACTCCACATGATATTCTGTGACAAAATACTGACCAAAAGGAAAGGCAGCATTTGCAAAGCTTTTAAGAGAATTCAAATTTAGTCATAGAATTTTAAACAGGGAGATACCTTGAGATTATCACATCCCTTTGCTTTGCTTTGTTTTGTAGGTGAAGAGGCTACAGACTTATTGAAAGTCACCCAGCTCATTCATTTTAGGACTTGGGTCCTGGGAAGAGATGGGTGGCTTCTCCACTCAAGGTCTTATAACTTCCAGACAAAGCAGGTGCTAGACATCAACCCCCACCCGAACCTTTTTTTGAGAATTGGAGAAAATCTTAGTGGCTACTCTTCTGATAGCTGATTAATATCCAGAATAAAGAACTCAAAATGTAGCACCAAAAAAACCAGTCAATAAATGGGCAAATGAATTAAACAGACACTTCTCAAAATAAGAAATACAAACTGACAACAAATATATGAAAAAATACTCTACATCACTAGCAAGTATGGAAATGCAAGTCAAAGCTGCACTGAGATTTCATCTCACATCAGTCAAAATGACAATCATCAAGAATACAAGCAATAATAAATTCTGGAGAGTATGTGGAGGAAAAAGGAACACATTTACACTGTTGTCAAACCCTTTTTTTTTGAAGTCATCAAGACCAATCAAAATAATTTTCTTTCAATGTAATATAGCCTATGTAGATGACTTAGAGGAACCACATTTTCTCACCTCAGATCATAGGTGAGAGGACTTTGTCTCCATTTCTGGCAAGATGTGCTCCAGTCATCCACACGCACAGGACAATTGTAATCCTCTGTTATTAAGGAAGGAAGAATTATTGATCTGTGTTTAAATGTATTAAACAAAGTTTCTCAAATTTTTGGAAAGAGTTAAAGTGGTTCAAAGTGCTTAATCTATAGTGAATGTTATATTCAGTCTTTAAGAGTAGCCAGTCATCACATTTCATGAGCCCACCACAAGTCTAAAACACAAGGCTTTCTAATTAAACCTGTGAGGGTAGGTGGAGAAAAATCTAAAATGATTTATCATCAGAAGCTTCTGAAAAGTACTAAAGTGGGAAAGAAGGAATTATTAAATATTATGTTTTGCAACTATTTAAGAATTAGACATCATCCCTATTAAAAGTGTATGATCTGTCTTGTGTCTTTCAAATATTGTGAAGTCATTGACTTACCGCCAGAGGACATTTGCTTTTTGGGTTATTTTTCCGTGGTAAGTAGTGAATGTGTGTGAATCGCACAGAGAGCCTGTCCTGTAATCAACCAGCTTACATTTGCAAGATGGCTGTCTGAGGTCAGGGTATGGTCTATGGCCGTGAAATGGAGCAAAGCCAATTAGGCCATATGTGGATCAAGCCTGTGACCTTGACCTCATTAGCACTGTGCTCTGCCCAGCTCAACTAACTAGCCCCAGATGGTTAAGCTTAATGTGGCATTTTGTGTACAAGTACCCTAGAGCACGTTCAGGGCAATCCACATTTTTGAACTGAGCACTTTTTATGTCTGCCTTGATGCAAAAGAGCTTGGTGTTTTTCCTCTTTCTTATGGATGAAGAATGGTGAACTTTATTCTAGACCTGTTGAAACCCAATACCTCTTTTGGGCTGCTCACTCTCCTCCTCTCCTCAATTATGAGAGAAGTTGTAAAGTGCCCTATCCTGACCTCACTGGCTTTGGCAAGTTTAACAAGCCATTGTGGTAGAAACAAGGTAGTGCCCAGAGGCCACTAGAATTCATTTGGTATTTGCTCCTTATTCCACAGGGTCCTTCCTCTGACACACACGTTGACAGCCTGAGAACATGCAGAAATATTTTTCTAGTTTTATGCACTGAAGAAAACTTTGGTGGACTTTTGTTTGGGGACTAGTAGCACCTTCACTTTTTCTTGTTTTCTCAAGAGATTCTTTGTAGAGTGATAATTTAAAAATAAAGTCAGTCTGTGAAAAATATTTTATAATCACCTATAATCAACCATCAAAAGTCCCTTGGATAATAAGAAGTCTGAAAATTATTGTGTCTATCATATGAAGATTATACCTAATAGAAAATGTTGTGTGGATACACACATATACCCTTCCACAAAAACACACATTATATTACAGATTAATTAAAATGATAAAGCATGGTATGGTAGAATCTCTGAGTATTTCAAATAAGTCCATTTAAATTAAAGAGAGATGCTGTTTCAGCAATATAGGCCCCCACTGTATTTTATAGTGATAATTTCCAGAGAGAAAAACAAATCAGTCACCTTTGAGAATTAGAGAATGTTAGACTTTGGTGTACTTAGAATAGCTAATGAGAAGACTCTTTGAGATTTCCCTCCTTCTGCTTTCCTCCTCTGCTGAGCTTACTACATTGTTCCTCTTCACAGGAGAATGTTTCCTGCCATGAGAGTGAAAATCACTGGCCTGGATCCACATCAGCAGTACTACATAGCAATGGACATTGTACCTGTGGACAATAAAAGATACAGGTAGGAATGATGGCTAATTGTGGACATCACAAGCATCCCAAGACAGTTCTTGAAGCTCATTAGGTGAAGCATTTTATTAATGCATGCCGTGCAGGGAACATGGATACAGGATATGCCAATGACCTGAGACAGTGTACCAGGCAGGAATTTGTAACTAGAGGTAGGAAATCAGGGCTCAGTAGTGTTTGGTCTTGAATCCTTCTTATGTCTTTGGACAGAATAAGAATTTGTAGTATCTCTCAGGGCATCAAAAATTAAATTGATCTTGAGTCTAAAATGAATTTACTTACCACTGAAATTGATTAACTTCTTAAATATTTTGATTTGTGATATGCTAAATGAGTTGGGTTGAATTGTTTTGGAAAAGGAAAGAAGAAATGGGCCAGTACAGTATATTCAATTATACATCTGGTATATGGAGAATTAGATAAGACATCAAGAACATCTAGGTAGTGAGAATTATTGTCCTTAATATGAGTGTGAGTTTGCTAAATAGTGTTCTCTCAATACCACTAAAATTTAAAATCATCTTCATGTGTCTTGGATGACTTACATGTAGTTCTTGACAGAAAGAAGGTTGATAAACCTTTTTAAAGATTCTAGTCCACTGGGCATGGTGGTACACACCTGTAATCCTAGCTACTTAGGAGGCTGAGGCAGGAGGATCACAAGTTCAAGGTCAGCCTCAGCAATTTAGTGAGACCCTGTCTCAAAAAAAAGAACTGAGGATGAAGTTCAGTGGTAAAGCACCCCCAGGTTCAATCTCTAGTACCAAAAAAAGAAATCCTAGTTGAATCAGTATATCATGGCTTATTTTTAAATATCCAAAGTCTGAGAACTTGGCCCCAAACCTATGAATTTGAAGGCCAGGATAAGGAAGAGAGCTGGCCATGAAAGGCATGGTCTGAATTGCAGGACTTAGAAGAGAAGATGCTTCTGCTGTGTTTTAAAGGATCTTGGAGGTTGTAATTCGGACTGAGTGCCTCTGTTTGCCAAGGTCTGCATTTGACATGGTCCTTTAGAACTGAGAAGCAAGGAAGCAGCAGATCTATGGAGATGGTTCTTTGGTACTATGGGGAAACAGATGAGATCTAGAAAATTGATCTCCTTTACTTCCAATGCCAGTGGCATTTATGGGAAAATAATGTGGAAGCTTCATAAAAGAACTCACTAACTGGGAAGGTTTGGTGGTGTTTGTAGGAATGGTTGTACCAAGGCCCTTCATTCTCCTAGAAACACCTTAGAATTCAGGCTCTTAGCAAGGAAATGGTTAACAAGGGAGAGTCTTGGAGGGTCTCTGCACATGGCTGCATTTTATAGGACAATATGGAAGATGTTTTTAATAAGGAACAAAATCTTGAACAAGTGGCCAAGGCATTGTATGGTTTGCATTTTAAAGGTGAAAGGTTGCAGTAAAATACCTCTTCCTTAGCTAGACACGTGAGCTCAGGATGCCTGTGCACACGCAGGTTACATGGCAAGGAGAGGGGGGAAAAGCAGAAGGACTGAGAATGTTTTCCCCACCAGAGCTGTAGCTTTGATCATTAACCACCACTCTTCTTTGCCCTCCCCCACTTTGTCCCATTGTCCCTTTCCATGTCTGCTTTGTTTCCCCTGTCTATCTGCCTTTCTCCTTTTCTCATTTGTATTCTCTATGGCATTCTCATTACTTTCCCATTCTTGTCAACTCTTTGACCTCATTCCTGTCTACTTGTTTCCTGGGCCTCTATCTCTCCCTGCATCTCTTTCTGAATTCTCCTCTCTCTGTCTCAGATATGTATATCATAGCTCCAAGTGGATGGTGGCTGGCAATGCTGATTCCCCTGTGCCTCCAAGGGTTTATATACACCCCGATTCTCTAGCTTCTGGAGATACCTGGATGAGACAGGTGGTCAGTTTCGACAAACTCAAGCTGACCAACAATGAATTGGATGATCAAGGACATGTAAGTTAAGGAATTGCATCTCCCCCGCCTCCCCTTTCCCCTTTCTGCTGCGGAGCTGACTATCTCTAGGCTTTTTCAAATAGGAAAAATAAGAATCTCTATGCCACTTAAAGCCATTTTAAGCATGTAAGCCTAATTTTTTTTTTATCCAGTTAAGTTTCATTTATTATGAATCTAACATTTAGCAAACATCTGCTACACATCAGCTTGTGTTTATCAGACAAAGTCCTTTTGCTCCAGGGACTTAACAGTTCAATCAAGGAACCAAGACAGAAACCCAAGACAAATTAAACAATGGCAAAAGAAATCACAACATTCAGTAGAATAACTCATGAGGCAATAAACTAAGGGAAACAAGTGAATGACAGTTTTGGCTGATTTGTTAAGAAACTGGTGAAGTTATAAGAGAACACCACGTCTTGAAGTTTTGCAGATATCAGTGGAGCAACTGATGTTATTAATTTATCTTTGGCACTGAAACATGTACTGAATTTTCACTCAGTGCAAGAATCCACACTTGGTGCCATGGAAAGATTGAAGAAGCTAAAATCATGAATGCTAGCGTCAGGGAAATGATAGTTTTCTGAGGGAATGAGAACACACATTCACCATTCACATTCACATGACATAAAAGAATGTCAATAAATATAGTAGTAAGTGCAAATGACAGAGTGTAGAATTTAAAGATAGTGTGATCCAGTGCTGAAAATGTGAAACTGGAGGGAACAACTTGGCACATGGCAGAGGTTCTGAGACCCATTAGTGGACTGTTGTGCTCTGGTACTAGAATAGTCATTCAGCGTTTTTTTTCCTAAGTAAAACAAGTGTAATACATCTACCATCCATGATAGGGCTGCTCTGCTGTGTGGATCCACATAATGCTCTCCAATGACTTGGTCCTTCTTGCTATGGGCAAGTGTATTGATTTCCAGTTTCTTGTATACATCTTACCCCCAATCAATTTCCTTCTACCTTGGGGTTTATTTTGCATGAGAACTTGAAAAGATGTAGAGACCTTGAAACCAAGCCTAGCACAATGTTTTCTTTTCTAATTTCAGATCATTCTGCACTCCATGCACAAATACCAGCCTCGAGTTCACGTGATTCGCAAGGACTTCAGCAGTGACCTTTCACCCACCAAACCTGTCCCCATAGGGGATGGGGTGAAAACATTCAACTTTCCTGAGACAGTGTTCACCACAGTCACAGCCTATCAAAACCAGCAGGTAAGAGGCAGCTTTGGAGTGTGTCTTGCTGCAATTGCTTTTGAAGGAGCTTATTCCTGCTTTTGGTAAGGAATGCTTAGTTCTTCTCCAAGGCACTGAAAAGACAGAATGAGAGACACTTGTCTTGCAGTACACTCAGGATACTGGTGATGACAATACAGCAATGCTTAGAGATAGCTGGCAGATCTACATTTAGATCAGAGACACGATCCTTGGTCAAGATGACCAAACCTTCTGAGTTATCATCTGTGTTCTTGTACCTGTCCTCGATCTCTGCCACATCCTCTCAAGCGATCCTCATTATTTGGAATTCCTTTGTCAAGTTCTGACGTTTGATTCGTGCCTTCCCTCTTATCTGAAGTTTTGTGTGTATCCTTCCACCAGACTACATCAAAGTCATTGAGCCTCTCAAACTATTTAAGACTCATCATTTCCATTTATACTCTCAGATTCAGTTTCCTCCATGTGATCACCAGCCACACCTTAAGATCTGTAAGTTTCTCTTTAATATGTTCATTCTATAAATATTTATGAGGAGTTACTATGTTCCATTTTTAGTAGAGAAGTAGAGCTGATTAAGTTGATTTTTTTCCTTAAGAAGAGTTTTTAGTTGAGTGAAAAACATGTAATATGTGATGATAGTATAGTGAATAATTCAATGATAAACATGGAGTGTGCATTCTTTGGCTTGGGGAATAAGGAACTTTTCTTGGAAGTGTGACACTTTTTCTGATATGGACACAAAGTTAGGAATTAGCCAGCCTAATGCTGGAGATGTATGAATGGGAAGGAGCAGGGAAAGCCATATCTGAATTACTGTGGGCATTCTAAACATTGTTTTTCTTTTGAAGAGGGTGGCTGGATGAATTTACAAGTTCTCTCACCTCATGAAAGTTGCATGTGAAACCCGCTTTTGTAAATAATATTTTATCTTTTGGCATATTGTCCAATTAAAAGGATCCTACAGTTAATCCTTTTCTGAAATGCAGAGATTTTTGTTTGTTTATCTTGCTTATGATCAGCATATTTTTATTTGAGGTCTTCTGAAAGCAAAATGAACTTAAACCATTACCATCAATACTTTTTGTATTGAATACTGTTTTTTGCTGAAAGTAAGTGAGAAAACCATTTATTTACTAGTTTTTTTTTTATCAAACACTATGTGCTAGGCAGGTAAAGCTGAGATGACTGATATAGAAAGGAAATTTCTGTCTTTTCTTCTTTATCTGGATAATATTCCTGAGATATTCTTTACCCTCAGATGAATTTGATATGATAAGTCCTTAGTCCAGTGAATGTTAAATACTGTATGAATTTCAGACTTTCTCAGCAGCTGTAAAAGTGTTCTCAACTTTACATGTTCCTTGTGAATGCTACGTTTGGTCTCAGGTGGAAGAGCTTTAATTCATCTTGTGTACTATTTTGAAATTATTAAACACTCCTAAACACCTTATATAGCAAAATTGCAGAAGCCATGGAATGATCATACAAAATTTTACTAATCAAGATTTTTCAAGCTCTGATATGAGACAGGAACCTTGGGATTAGCACTGGCTCAGAAGATGGGGAATAGGAGTCCAAGTTCTTGGAATAACTGAATTTTTCCAAAACCACCCCAGCTACCATTATAATCATTAGTTTCTCATGAAGAAGGTGATATAGCAATAAATAGTCCAACTTTAAGACTTGGTTTGTAGAAAAACTAGAACACTGAAGAGTGGACAGTGCATTGCTTCATTGAGGTCAGCTCTAGGGTCCAGGTGAGACACTATTACAACCCTAGCTAAAAGTGAGAAGCAACAGCTTTCTTCAACAGTGACAGAGGATCAAACATGGGCACCTGAAATCCCTTTCCCTTACTCACTTTCTCTCATAGCAGGGTTATAAGATTTGAGCACATTCCACTCGGATCAATATTTTCCTTACATCTTGGCTGAGGTGGGGCAGGATGTTGTGTTTAAGACCATGGAATTGGGCAGCAGATACACCTGGTTTGATTTCTGACCTTGCCCCTGACAATTATGTGACCCTAAATAAGTGTCTCAATTCTTTTCAACTTGTGTTTCCTGATCTGAAAATGTGCCTGCTTCACAGAGTTATGAGGACTAGTTGAGGGAACATGGATAAATTCACCCATATAAACCTGCTATCCAATTAGTTGCAATCATCCTACATTACTCTGTGACTAGGTCTACACAGGCATGAAGGAAAGTGGTGGATGGAGGCAAGTTTAAAGAAGAAATTGCTAGGGGCTGGAGCAGTGGCTCAGTGGTTACGGTGCTTGCCTGGCATGTGCGAGTACACAAGTTCAAACCCCAGCACCACGTACACAATGAAGTGTTGGAGCAACGAAAGTCACATGAAAAACTAAATAAAATTGATTCTGTCTTTCTTTCTCTCTCTCCTCTTTCTCACTGTCTCTCTCTCTTAAAAAAAAGAAGAAGAAAAAGAAGATATTGCTCATTAAGGTAGAAAATGGGTTGTTGGAAATTGGAGGAGCTACATTGGCTCTTGAAGGGTTATAATCAATAAGTTAAGTAGTTTGGTCTCTCAGCCCTCATGTCATGTTGATGAATTCATGATGTGCTGACATTCAAAATAGATGAGTCATTCTCAACTCTGCTCATTTTGAGATCAAGATAACAGTTTTTGCCTGTTTAACAAGTCCCCAATCCTTGGATAAATCAACAAGCATGATTGTTTAACATTCCCTTTGGCTGCGTAGATGTGATTTAATATAATACAGTGCCTTCTAATAAAAAAATAACCACAGGTTTTTTCCCCCAGGAAAAATTGAGGTCTGCATCCTATAGGTTGGAGCCATTACCTAACAGTAAATTTCAGACTATCCTGAAGACATGGGGAGCATAACTATTCTCTTTTGTGAGCTATATTCACCTATTGCTATGTTTTTATTCCCCCTGACATTATAGAATAAGAACAATTAATATTTTTTATCAGAATTGTTGACTTCGCTTATTTCTTTATAGAGAAAGGGTTAGGAGTTCTGTTCTGAGAAAAGAGAATGAAAGTCAGTGGTAGGTCCTCACTGTCTGCAGGAGCTTGTTGAGGAACACAGAGCAGGAAAGACAGTAGAGGGAATGGAACTGAAAGAAAATGTTAACCAGCCTAAGGGAAAACCTTTTCTTGTTCCAGAGATGGCAATGAAGTAGACGTTTGGAGACCTGAGCTTGGGTCCTGAATTTTCCACTAGTTCTCTCTGTCATTCTGAGCAAGTTATATAACTGCGTCTCTCTCTGGGCTTTAGTTTCTTCTAGAATATGGAGTTGGCCTATGATTTCAAAGGTGTCTGATAACTCGGAATTGTAATTTATTCTGCTTTTTTCTGCATGATTTTAAGTTAGGATCGGAAGCAATTTATCACTGTCAAACTGAGGCAATCAACACATGTTTTTCAAATATTGAAAACTATTAGAATGTCCATGTCTATATAAACATTTTTAAAAATCCCTACAATATTCTGGACCAATATATATTTTAGCAGGTCCAGACGTGAAGAGGTAGGAACATCATGTTTTGCTTCTCTTAAAAATATTCCATATTTGGGCTGGAGCAGTGGCTCAGCGGTTACAGTGATTGCCCAGCATGCACAGGTATGCGGGTTCAAATCCCATACACAACTAAATATCAGAGCAACGAAAGCCATATGAAAAGCTAAATAAAAATCGATTCTGTCTCTCTCACTGTCTCTCTCTCTTAAAAAAAATTCCAAACTCTTCTATTCATTTTTCAATCCTTCCCCATTCTCCCTGCTGTTAAAATCTGTTTTCCTGGTGACTTCCTGTTTGTCTCCCACGTGTGTCACCTGACTCTACGTGCAGCCTGCCTCTAGACTCTGCTGCTTCTACTGACAGAACATCTTCCTCTTCTAATCTCAGTGCTTCTGCCCTTGTCTGGCTCTGTGCTCCCCATACCTTGGGGTCCTAAGATAGCTTCCAATCAGGTTACCTGAACTGCAAGCAGAATGTCATGAGAAACATCCCATACATCACTTCTAGATGGATTTCACTAAAGCACAGCACCAATTACATCATTTGTCTGTCAGAAATTGTCAATGATACCCAGAGCCTGGGCAATGAAGTCCAGGATCTCAAGTCTTTCCATGAACATCCTCTATGCGTAATCACAAACCAAATTTCTAGGTTAATTTTCTTATTTCCATCACATATCTACATGAGTGTAGCAATCTAGTTAGATTTTCACAGATGAACTTTGTAGCTGCTTTGCTTCTGCATGTAGTTTTCTCTTCTAGGAAAGTCCTTTCCCTTCATCTTTGTCTGTCTGGATTCCTTCTACACTGGAGGTTTGTTGAAAGCACTGTCCCTTGCAACCTTTATTTTTTTCAGCTGCCAAAGAGTTCTGCCTCCTTAAAACTGCTGGCACACTGTAATCTTTCATTGTCCCTTTTCACATTAGGGCATTAGTATGAGAACCTTAGTATGTATGTGTCCAGTCTTCCTCTCAATTTTGAACTATTTGTGGGCAAATGTTATGCCTTTAAAAAAAAAGACTAGTGTGATATTGTAACAAATACCGATTGAGAATTTAGAGACTTTAGTTTTAGATCCAACTCTGCAGCTGATGGACAGTACCACTTTTGATAAATCACTCCACCTCTGTATTCTCATTTTCAAATTGATGTTTTGGCCTGAATCAGTGTCAGTCTTTTGAGAAGTTTTTTTTAATGGTCCCCTGAAAAATGAAGTCAGTACAGAGACTTTCATAGATGTGAATATTCAATTTAACATTTTTATATAGAGTGTTATCTGTTTTATGAAATAACAGATAGGACAATGGAGAGATGCTATTTCTCTTTATTTGGTAGAACAAAATAATTAGGACATAGATGTTGATCCCTCAAAATTTGGGGAACAGATTAGAATTGGTGTATGGAGTTCTGAAGCCCAGAAAGCATAAATTAAGAAGAAGGTTACTGGCATCTCCATAATTCCAATATACTTGCATCTGTCCCAGAGTGTGTGCTGCTGATATATTCTTTGCAAATGACTGTGTACCTGAATGAATGATTAGCCTATATCTCTACTGCTGGCTTCGTTACACATTTGTGCTTCTGCTTCTTTGGATATGAGGTATGAATAAACTGTTTTCATTTTCATGGAATATTTTATGTTTTTCCATTCCCCTTTCCTATTCCATTTTCCCACCCTTGCTGTCTGACCTATAATCCCAGAGCTGCTAGCATACTGAAGTTACTGCTTTTATTTGCTCTTATGATGCCAACTTGACAGGTCTGAGGAAGAGTGAAGGGTGTTCCATGCTCAGAATCTCATTGTGAAGAGTAGGTTGGTAGAGTGGGAATAAAGGTGACTTATTACCCTATACTTTTTCTTGGAAGACACTGATGCCAATATGTCCTCATGGAGTTAGCAGGAAATTTCCATGCTGTCTTTGTCTTCTCCAAGGGAAAAAGACTGCATCACATTCATTTTTCTTTTTCCCCAAACAGGAAACTAAATTTCAAAAAAGACATAGCCCTGTTCTCCCCAGGTTCCATGGTCTTATTTCTTGATGACAATTGTCTGCGTGAACCAGGTAGGAAGTCTGAAACCAGAGCCAGGTTTGCAGAAGCAAATCCAATAGGATTTCTGAGTTACTCATTATATCCTGTATTCTTGACACAGTTTTGCTCTAACTTTCCAATCAAATCAGTGAAAGACTTTTTGTTTCTTATAGGCTAATGTTTTTTCGTTTTGTATTTTTTTCCCCTGATGGAAAACATTTCAAGCAGTATGAGAAGAAAGTAAGAAAAACTCAAAACTCAGAGAGTTAATAAGGGAAGGCCCTTTCAGTCTTGGTTCTATTAAATCATACTCAAGTTATTCGAGTTTCACTTTCTTTAAAGACTGTGATTTTATGTCTGCTCTATGCACTGTGAGATAAACCTCATTTATTAATTGCTTCTATGTTGCTACATGATAAAGTCAGTGACAGTGATTAAAATTAGTGGCAGCCAGCTTATAAGCATCCCTACTTTGCGCCTGCCTTCAATGACTCAGGCAATACAAATTAGTATTAAGGTTATAGAAATAAAATCAGTGAAAAATTGCTTTCACAGCCTTTATACTGTCTTGTTATCACTGAACCAAGTTTGAACATGACTGCTGTAGAATAGCTTTAGCTGCACAGGAAGTTATTAATAGACCTTGTTCTGTCTAGAAGGACATTTAAGACTTTTGTCTGTAATTCCTGCAGTGAAAGTAAATAAAACTGAGAGAGCTGTTAGGTCTAGACTGTCTAAATCATGTCATGGCTTTGGGACTGTTATTCTCTGATTCCTACATTGTTATTCATTCACTCTCTCATTTATTGAACGAATCTCTATTGAGGGACAAGAGCATACCATATTATGTTCTGCTTAATAAAATGGAATATAAAATAGATATGGTTCCTACTCTTAGCCTGAGGGAAAGACAGACAGTAAATATGTAAGTTAAAAAAAGAAGTATGTGAGTACCAAGAGCAAAGATGAAATTAAAGAAGGTGCACTTAAGAAGACTAACAGAAGATTCCTATTTTGGAGGGGAATGATCAGGGAAGCTGTCTCTAGGAACATAACGCTTAGATTGAGGCTTTGAATGAAAAGTCAGTTACATAAAAATTAGAATTCAGGGGTGGAGTAGATGTGAAGAGCCCATGCAGGGAAAGAGTGTGGCATATTGCAGTGCTTAGAGAATCTTGCTTTGGCTGGAACTTTTGAACCAGGGCAGAGGAGAGGATTGGGTTTGGAGAGTGTGCAGGAGTCAGGGTATGTTGCCCCACCAGGCTGGGTAAGTAGCTTGGACTGAATTCCACACGATGGTAGGCACTGGAGAGACTGTCATGATTCAGGTATGTATTAACAGAGATCCCCTGTGCTGCTGTGTAAAGAAGAGATTGGACAGAGACAAGAGGGGAAGAAAGTAGATCAGTTCTAGGTAGTTTAGTCAAGAGATGATGGTAGACTGGTCTAATGCCAGAAGGGTGCAGATAAGATAGTTGTGTTTGGATCTAATCAGTAAGCATAATTATGGAGTACAGTTGAAATTTAACTACTCAAAGGTGCTCTCTCTCTTTCCAAAAATATATAGTATATATAGCTATAGAAAATAATATACGTGTGTGTTTATATGAATACATATATGTATAGTTTTCTATACTGATTCTTATAAAAAGCCCTGGACAATGTATTAGTATAGGAGACATTATAACTTTCCACTTCCTTTTGTGGGTTAACATCCCCTCATGTAACTTGATTCATTTTGGGTAAATGTTTAGTTTTTGTTATTTTGCCCCTTCCCTGATATGTTTATTCCATGACTTCTAGTTGCATGGTGCATACACAGGGCTGGAGGTGACAGATTGTTATATCCTGTGGGTCCCTGTGCTGTTCACTGGGTTCACTGGACTCTGCTGTGGGGCATCTGGTCTGGTATGTCCTCGAGTCCCTGGTGCTGATAAGCTTTGCTGCTAAGAGAACGGCTGAAATGGCACTTTGTTTTTGTACCTTGGTCACAGCCACGTGGGTCTCCCTTATTAGCTCAGCCTCACCTTAAGTCTCACCCAGGTCCTCTGTTTTTCTGCTGATGAGGCTGTAGCACATCTGTGTCAGGGCCAGCCACCCCTAAGCGTATATGGAAACCACTCTGCCAGTTTCCTGAGTCTCTTAGAGTTGGAAACTAAGGCACGTGAAGTATAACTGCTTGCTATCCCTTTTCTGTCTCCTTTTTTTCTCATATTCCATTATGAAAGGGGAGGACTTTTTCTTTCTTCTTTTTCTTTTTTTTTTGGTGGTACTGGGGATTGAATCCAGGGCTCCATTCATACCACTAGGCTACCACTCTCTCACTGAGTATATCCCCAGACCCTTTTATGATTATTTTTTAAAATTTTGAGACAGGGTCTTACTAAGTTACCAGGCTGACCTTGAACTTGGCAATCTTCCTGCCTCAACCTCACCAGTAGCTGGAATCATGGACATGCATCACTGCACCGAGTTAAGAAGGGGAGGGTTTTTAACTTCCTTTTCTGTCGTATGAGAATTCACCTTCTATCACATCTTGTCTTCCATAGGACAGTAAGCCTTATGGCTCAGCTGTCATTTATATCTTTCTGTGCCATGGAAGGCACTTGCCAGATCTTAGTCAAGTGGGCTGCCTCTTGATCTGAGAACCATGGGACTAAATTAAGGATTATTGAGGATAAGAATACATTGAATTAATTCTCCAAAATACTTCCCCCATTTCCCTTTGTGCACCTAGCCAAAGTTGTTAGCACAAGCATTAACTGGGATAATAATTTGGTTTAATATAGCTAAAACTAGTCTCTTCTGCCTGCTGAATAATCTAAATTCCTGAGTAGTAAAGTAGTGAAGGCTTTCCATGATGTGACCTCAAGCTGGCTTCTCCGCCCTTCTCTCTCATTGCTTCTCTTCCCATAGCTGAGGCTATAGTCAAATCGGATTTCTCAGTGTTTCTTAAATATGCGTACTTCTTTCTCACAGTGATGCTCTGACATACGTATGAAATGCTTCCCTGGTCTCTTCTTCCTCTTCTTGCTTTTCTCATTAAAACCCTACACGTATTTCAAAGCCTGGCTCATCTACTACCTTTCATAAGAGACTTCAGAGCCCTTCCATCTGGGGCAATCAGGACTTTCTCTGAGGTGTCAAGGCACTTTGCTAGTTGTAAACCTTATTGCCCTATGTTTTATATCGTCGTTATTTGTGTGCATGTCTGTTCTTTTCTTCTACATTACAAGCTTCTCAGGGAAAGGGATGACACACGTGCACATGCTAACTGTATGCCACTCTGTCACCTGTGTTTCCTGTCATACTTAGCACGCAAAGAGGCTTGATGAAAACAAGGGACACAGCCACGCTCCTCATAAAATGCTCTAGATCTCATATTAAAAGCTTTGAAACAAGTATAGAAGTGTTATTTTCCCTAACATTTAATGGTATTTGTCTATTAAATTTCCATGCAAACTCTTTGGCCTGGGCTCCAATGAGCTGTGGGAATTAGGTTTTCAACCATTTCTTGCCAGCCCATGAAATAGAATGTCCTTTTATTTATGGGGTCTGTAGAGGCCCCCAAAATGTGGCAGTGCAATCATATATCAGAAACCCCTATCATAAATGAGTTGGACAGGATAAGCCAACTTGAAAGAGAAAATAAAATATTATAACCCCAACTTGAAAAGCAAATGTGGTATGTGGTTTATTGCAGTGGATTATGGAAGGAAGAAAGAACTGATTTTAAGTCAAACACAGAAAAGCAGTGACACTCTTTAAACTCAATACAGTATTCACATGGCAGACACTGGACTTTAGAAAGCCAAACCTTCAGGCTCCTGCTCTGGTCTATAAAATAGATGTAAAATTGCTTTGGCTACATTATTAGTGTTACATTATTAGTGAGCCATTCTAGAGCAAGGAACAGTTAGGAAGAAAAATAACCTTGAAGCCTGCATGTTTCTTTCAAGTTAGTGTCTGTTTGTCAGAATCTCATATTGCATTTTAAAGACTTTTAAAGGCTGTGGCTTTCTTTGGGAAATTCCACTCTGACGAAATGAGGTGGAATAAGGACTAGGAGATTTGCAGCACAGGAAACAATTTTAGTTGTCTTGGTGATCAATTCTGCAGTTATCAGAAATATGAACATGGTCATAGATAATGAGATTTCCTATTTCCAGAATTACCTTCCATTGGGAATGCCTTTCCATCGCTCTGAGCTTCCTAGCTCCCACCCCTATTGCTCGAATGCTCTGGTTCAGACACAAAGGTATCAAACTGCCTCCCATGACCAAGGTTGAAAGCAAAGCACTAGGATGCATATGGAATATGTTGGTCAGATTTGTTCAAGTTCAGAGGCAAGAGGATGATATATACAATCATGGCGATGTTTGCCGGAACTAGGAAAAGATGCACTGGTGGGAGACTAACGCACTGAGTGGGGCTTCAACCAGGTTGCCCTAAGGACCTTTCTAACTAGGTGATTCAAGTGGATGTACTGGGTTACTCACCCTGTGAAGTGGCCTCTCTCTTTCTTCTGATTTGCTTACATGAGCTGGATGCTGCCCAATTCAGTCTAACATTTTGTAGATTTTTCCTTTGGAAAAATGAACATTTCAGGTCATTAAATGAACAATTCCTTGTGTCAGGAAAAACACAACTGAAGTGAAATGGGAAATGCAGTCACTCATATGACTCTTTCAGGCCGAGGTAGATGGTCTGGTGGTCTGATCCATTCATTATTTACTGACTTGCACAACATTCGTTCAACATGTATTTTTGAAGTTCCTCCCATGTGCCACATACCGTAGACTTGACCGTTGCCTACTTTTTCATTTCAATGTCTATCTAGACAAGTGATTTATTACCATTTTGGGGCAAGGAAGGTGAGTAGAAGAGAGTTTTTACTCACATACGGAAAAAGCTTGGATTTAAGAGAAACAAGTTACACATCTGCATGCCAGGCCCAAGTCCTGTATCAAGCTTCAATTTAAATATCAAACTAAAAAGAATATAAAAGCAACAGCTGTTATTCATAGAGTGGTTTTTTTTTGTTAATTTTCTAGAAGTAACACCAAAAATAAATCAGTTAATTTAAAAATAATTAATATCTGTTTGTTTGTTTCCAGATCACCAGATTAAAAATTGACAGAAACCCTTTTGCAAAAGGATTCAGAGATTCTGGGAGAAACAGGTAAGAAGAACTGGGAAGAGACTCAGTAACTCTTTTCCTGCATGGCCTGACTTTACCCACACCCTAGTAGGGGCTCTTGGCTTCTGATTGTTTAAAAATGCTCGCATGCTTTGCCACTGGGTTGACTCCAGGAAAGAGAAGCCAACAGCTGGTCCAGGGATGAAAATCTTCCCCAAAAGGTGCATCTCCAAATTTCTTGTAAACATCATCTGCCACCAGATCGAGTTCCTCATGCCATCTTTTCCCAAACATACTTGGTAATTCCATTTTTTAAAACAACATGTATGGTAATTTATTATCAAAAGGGTGCTATTTTTTTTTCCTGCTAAGTATATATAGGTGGCTGTAGCACCTGCAGTGATAGCTTGTAGGTTTTGCATTATCAGGAAATGAGGAGTTGTGGACAAATAAAAAATTTCAGAAAATTATTACCTTTATGCTTTAAAATTTGTGAAAAATATTTTAATCATTTTATTCCTGAGAAATAGTTCTAAAATGTGTACCTGTTTTCTGCCTTAGAAAGGAGAGTTTCCAGAATTTGGCCTTTCTTGATAACCTGCCCTATCAAGTGTGACCAGGTTGTCATGTAGCGGGACTCCTAGGAATTGCTGATGTTTGTAGGACTGTTTGTTCATGTTGTAACTGGACTTAGAGACTGCTTTCTTCCTAATTGATGATTCTTCTTTCTTCTCTCTGAATTCTTCATATGTCATCTTTCTTTTATAAAATTAAAATTATTCATCCATAGAAAATTAGGGGAGGAGAACTGCATTGGCTAGGGAAGCCATATCTAAGGTTACTCAATTGGAAAATTTCATCTTATATAGACAATCAGCAAATATGACATATATGGCTTATAGTGTGTAGGCTTTACAACAACTATATAATGGTCAAATATCTTTCATAATTTGCAGACATTACTTTACATTTGGATGACAGATTGTCAGAAGTTATCTTTGGTATTCTCTCTGTGAGAGTTTTTGGATAAAACAAAAACTTATATTTAGAACCACTTTAGGAAATATGTAGTGCATTATGCAGTCATGCTCTGTGTAATGATGTTTTCGGTCAAGGGCAGACTGCACATATAACAGTATATACCACACAATGTAGGTGTGTGGTAGGCTATACTAGCTAGGTTTACGTAAGGATGCTATAATGTTTACACAAGTACTAAATTGCCTAAAAATGCATTTTTCAGAATGTTCTGTCATTCAGTGATGCACAACTATATTACAGCTCAGATTTATGTTAAAAATCAGTCACGGTGATCATTATCTTTGCAAAGTGAATTATGCAAGCACTTCTTTACCAAACTCTTGTATATTCAAAACACATTTAGATTTTTATAAAATTTTATTTATCTCAAAAGTCTTAAGTTCAGATTCTCTGAATAAATTGAGATCCACTTATACTTTCAGTTTTCAGATAACAACATTGAGTAATGTGTTCTAGGTCAAACAATCAATTGGTGGTAGACACACTAGAAATCAGGCACATGGACTTTCACCCAAACACTTTCCTGTTCCATGATCCTTTGTTTAAAATAAGACAAAGCCTTTATTTTCAAGGTTTAGCCATTGAAGAGCAAGTACTTATTCTTCCCATTCCTTTCTCTTTCTTCCCATTGGTTTAGATTCCGTGCCCAGGTAACCAAGAGCTATTTCCTGTGGCTTCCTTTCCAAGGCTGTGCACTCTGGGGTGGAAGACCTTAATATTGATAAGGAGGTCAAAAATGGAAGCTGGCCTTTCATAAAGAAGCTTCTAGCCCTACCTGGATGATGATTCTTTGGGGTAGAACATTCATGATGGATAGGCCTCATATAGCCAGGGGATTTAAGATCTTGAACTGGGACTACATGAATGGATTTCAAGGGTTCTGTGAGCTCCAAAATATAGTGTGTAAAATTGTGCATGGATGAGCAGGTATACCTTTTTTTTAGGGAGACTTCTATAGCTTCCTTCAGATTTTTAGAGAGGTTCATCTCCAAAGTTAAGAATTTCTGCTATACACACAGCTATCTGTCTCTAGGGGCCAAATCTACTTGACATTAGGCTATTAACCATTTCTTTTTTCTTCCTTCTGTATTGCTGGTAGGATTTAGTATTTATTTTCTTCTTGGCATTTAGCATATTATTCTTATTTTGTTTTGTTTTATTTTTCTTTGCCATTTTCTCCATTGGATTCCTTATTTTTCAGAGTATTTGATCATTTTTTCTAATGTTGGATTTGATTCCTCAACTGGTATTTTCCTATTAACATGTACGTTATCTTTGGAAATTGTCAACTGAATGTACTTTGATGGCTTTTTGTCCGTATTGAATAGGTATCAAGAAATATGTATGTCAAGTATTGGTAAATGATAAGAGCAAAACAGATCACTTAAGAGGTAGAAAGGTCTTGGGAGTCACTTCCATAGGGTGGCCAGGGGTAGTCTCTCTGACAAGATGTTTTGAGTGATGCAAGGGAAGTTGTCAGGTATGTACCTGATTCCAGGTAGAGGAAATAACAAATGCAAAGACAGGCATATGCTAGGTATGTTTGTACAACATTAAGGAGGTCCTATGGCTACAGAGCATAGGTCCCTGATTAAGAACCAGTCTGAGCAGCATGGAATAAGAGGTACAAAGGTGTGAAGAAATAGGTTGTGTTGACCAGCATTAGATCTAAACTTGAGGTATTGGAGCCACACTTCCACCTTGAGAATAAGACCATTGCATTCTGAAGGATTTTCCACTGGCCAGGAAGTTCTGATGACATCTTAGTTGAAGTGCTGAAGTCCTCCTGTCTCCTCACTGGGCTGGAAGGGACCTTGACATGTCATTTGGCCCTGGCAGCTGGTGAATGTTTTACTGCTCAGGCATTCAGTTATTTATCCTGCCTGGTGGGCTGTTCTACTCTGTAAGGACTCCAAGAAAGCAGAATCTTGGGTCCTCATTAGCCTAGTTCAGAGCTTTATTTATTTGTCTTTTTCTGATAGCATGGAAATTCTTTATTATTTCTCATCAAAATCAGAAGACTATATAGAAACAAATGAAATCCTGTCATCTGTGCCAACATGGATGGAACTGGTCATAATGTTAAGTGAACAAGTCAGGCACAGGAAGACAAGTACTTCATTTTCTCACTCATCTGAGAGCTGAAAGTCGATTTCATGGAGGCAAAGAGTAGAATACTGGTCACTAGAGGTTAGGAGGTGTAGAAGGCAGTAGGGATAGAGGGAGGCTGAGTAGTGGGTACCAAAATACAGAGTTACTTTAGAAGACTAAGCTCAGGTGTGCACCTGTAATACCAGAAGCTTGAGAAACTGAGGCAGGAGGATCTCACATTCAAAGGCAGCCTCAGCAACTTAGCGAGGCCCTAAGCAGCTTAGCAAGACCCTGTCTCAGAATAAAAGATAAAAAGGGCTGGAATTGTGGTTTGGTGGCTAAGTGTCTCTGGATTCAGCCACTGGTACAGTGACTAACTTACTGAAGTAAGTTCAATAGTCACTATAGAGTGACTTTAGTTCAAAACAATTTACTATGTATTTTATAAAGAAGCAGAAGAGAAGAGTTCAAAGCTTCCTAATTCAAAGAAATAAAACTTGTATGAGCTGGGGATGTAACTCAGTGGTGGAGCCCCTGTTTAGTATGTTTGAGATCTCTAGCACTACCAAGAAAAGAAAGAAAGAAGCAAAAAGAAAGGAACAAAATGTATTTAAGGAAATGGAAATCTAATTACTCTGAGCTGATTAATTGGAATATTTTATTGATTTTACACATGTATTAAATTATCACTCTATCATATAAAAATGCATGTGTCCATTAACTGTCAATTTAAAAAATGACAAAAAAGCAGCAAACCCCTGAAGACTGCTTTAAGTACTATTAATAATCACATCAGTTGATTATGAAGGAAAACAATATTTTCTGGACCCTTTATTTATGTTTTCTTTCTAATTTTCAAAGTAATCTATGTCTTGCAAATGAGGGAACTGAGGCACTTTCCTACTGTCACACAGGAATTAAAACCAAGCTTGCCTGATTTTAAAGCCTGTGCACTTGTGTTCTATCGTGTTAGCAGGTTTTTCTTCACTTATTTTAACAGATATTGAGAACATAATCCTCCCTGTTCAAACTCTTCATTTACTTAAAAACACTACTTAAATCACTTAGAACCAATTCTTTTGCAAATAAAGCAACCTGTGTATTCTCAGCCTGTCTCTGTAGACTACACCCACCCCAGACCTCACCACCTTCTCTGTTGGCCCTGTAAACAAGGATTCCCTGGTGGAGCACCGGAAGCCAGGCTGACCTTCTCCAGCAGAGGAAGCTGTGATACAATGACACTGAGGTCACAGGCCTCACAATGGGGCAAGGATGAATGGTTAAACGTAGAAGCTGTGTTCCTCTTGCAGTACTCTGGGAAGCTAGATTAAAATAAACATGTTAGGGCAAGGACAGTGCTTTTGTGTTTTCCTCTTGAAAAAGTTAAAAATTACCTGTTTAATCACCAGCTCTGCCTAGTGATTTAATTCTCACTGTGCTTGTGGGATCTGATGGCAAGAATTCCTAATACCATTTTGCAGATGGGAAAGATTGATGGGTGAGGATGTAGAGAATTGTTTGCTAATCTCCTGGGAACTGTTGGTTCTGTGCCAACATCAGGGCCCAGTTTACCACCTTCCAGCCAGTGCCTCATCTGTGGCCTTTCTTGTGTTAGCAGAGCTCTTATAAATCTAAGATCTTCCTCGTGCATTTTAGACATCAAGTGACTCATACTAAGGAGCATGGCTTGATGAGTTGCATACAAATGTCCCCAAAACATACGGATTACATTTCCTTTAAAAACACATGGGCTTAAAAATTAGGGGGGAAAGTGCTTGGCCAATGTTTTTTGGTTTTGCAGAACACAAAACATTTGTGGAATACTTTGGAGTTACAGGGTTTGCCAAACCTCAAACCAAAACACGTTCAGGTTTGTCGACCTCAATCCATCCCAGAGTCTTGGGAAGGGAGGTGTGTGAGGGGAAAGACAGCAGGATGCAGCCACTCACTCCGCTCTCTTCAGATGCCTCACGGGGGTCTCTTTGGGCCTGGAGCTTCTCACACTCAGTGCCATCAGAGTGTGGCCCAGCTGACAGCCATGTCCTCTGACGTGCAGAAAAGAGTGTCGAGGGAGCTGTGGCTAAGACACAGGCCACCATTCTTCATATTTTAATATAGAGATTTCTAGGGAGACGTGTCCTGGCTTTTAATCCCATCCCTTTCTCCTTCCTTTCATTGAGCCAGTGACCGATCTGATTGTTTGGGAGAATGACCCTTTAGGACCTGCTTGCTTGATGTCCTGTTGGGTGGTGAGCCTAGCAGGGGAGGTCTGCAGCTGGAGGCAGTCAGCATCTTTCAGGGGAGCTCTAGTCTGCTCATGGTCTGCATGGTCTCTAGACAGTTACATCAGCAGTGAAACTGGAGTTCTGGTGTCCCTTGTATTGGCTCTTATTTCTTTCTCAGAATTAATTCTACACTTGGATGAAGACAAGAGGGAATATTCATTGGACTGTCTAGAATCTCAGTAGGAGGTATAGGGAGTGCATGTTGTCAGCCTAGTGGTGCCACCATCGTCGAAGCCTTTCCTTGTTCTCTCTGCTTCTTTAGAAAGCACCAGGTACATGCTTCAGTGTGAGAAGGCCTCTGTCCTTCAGACTGCTTTCAGAACTGCTTCTTTCCATTCCATGTAATTACACCTCTGATTAGAAGTCTTCATCAGGAGCCTCTGTATGTACAAGGATTTGTATATATGTATAAGAAGATATGCACATGTGAATGTGTGTATGTGTGTGTGTGTTTGTGTGTGTGTGTGTGAGAGAGAGAGAGTGAGAGAAGTGTGCTTGTTCACGTTGTGGGGATAATCATAGCTGGTTATTCCTGTTGGAATAAAGACACTGACAAATTTTGCCAGAAATTTCTAAGCTGTTCCACTTCTAGATTTCTAAAAGAATTTTTGGCCCAAATCTGATTTTTAGTAGGGGACAATATATGATATTCACTTTCATTCAGGCCTCAGGGTGCAAAATCCAGAGTTACCTCCAAGGGACCTCTCCTACCAGGGGGAGATAGTAACACCTTCCTGTCTCTGGGAAGAAAATAGATTTCCTCGGCTTCAGATTATTATTTTGTCTTATGGTCTGTGTTCCTGGATTTTTGTCCCCTGCTAGCTCTTGGAAGCCTAGGATTGTACCTTTTCAGGTTTATATTCTTAATTTTCTTTCCCATAGTGTTAGGTATTTAGAATGATAAAATAATTGTTCATTGATTATAAAACAGGATTGATGAGTGGCAAAGAAGTTAAAAATTGGGAACATTAGCTTGAGAAAATCTTGTCCCAGCTATGAGCACATGGAGGAGAGCAGCAGCTGGGAACAAGTTTTAGATACAAAAAGAGAAGGGGAGAAATAGTGAATCTATAAATAGGCTTAGTTTGAAAGACTAACAGCAATTTTGATTTACATCTGAGATCAGTTACTTCTATAAGACACTGCCTTGGCCTAATTGTTGCTTAGATACATTCACCCGTGATGCACCCTTGAGACCATCTGTGGTGTCCAGAAAATAGGGGCTGATCTGAACTTCTTGGCTCTCGAGTGCAGGACACCAATTTTCAAGGTCTGTGAGCCTAGAAAAGAAGTTCCCAGAGGCTGGGCTAAGGGAGCGTGCGGTTGGTTGAGAAAGGTTGCCCAGTAGTGAACTGAGAGGTCAAATTACACCTGCGGCAGATGGCCACCCCCAAGCTTAGAATGTACCAGTGGGAAGGTAGGGGTCATGAGGCTGAAGCAATCATCTTTGCACTGAGTCTTACTATTGAAAAAGTGGCCTTGGAAGGTACATCTACCCAGATGCCTGGAGAGCCCGTGTTGCTCAGCTAGAGCAGGCAACAACTGCAAAGACCCTGCCTGTTAAGGGGGTGGGATCGTCAAAGGACCTGTGGGTCCATTTAACCATGTCTAATGTGAGAGTCTTGTCTCTGTTAGGGGTGGCTGCCAACGTTTTACAGAAAGCCCAAGGCGGCTTGAGAATTTTTTTTAATTCCCAGGGACTTCCTCCAAAGCAAACACATACACAGAAAGGAGAGGATTAAAATTATGATCTGTCTGGGAAATGAAGGATTCTGTGAACTTATCTTAAAAGCGTGGTGGAGTGAAAGGCTCTGAGTTCTCCTAGGCCAGTGCCCTTCATCCTGCCCTTAACCTTGGGTTTTATTCTTACCCCCAGTTTCCATTACATATGAGCAACTGCAAGGAGAGCTGTTCCATGTAACATGGTTTCTTCCAGATGTTTCCCACAGGCATGAGTGTCCTTGAAGCCGCTGCGATTCTTCCCGTGATAGGTCGTGGGTAGAATGTCCTGTCTATAGCCAGGGAAATTACTGCAGCTTTTTGGTAGGGTATGTTTTCTTTGGATTCACCACAGGAGGCCTGATCAATCCATTTTCACAACTCAGGAATTGTCAGAAATGAGCCAGTGGCAGGCTCTTGTACCATGGGAGGTTGCTTTGTATGGTAAGTGGTTTTAATGGATTGCCCCTGACTGAAGAAACAATAGGGCCTGCAGAATGAGGTGCAAGAGAAAATCCCAGTCTGAGCTCATTCTCAGAATGTTTCCAGTCAACACTGCAGTTTGCTGGGATCAAGGCCGCAGGCAGTCCCTCTTGATGTCTCAAGTCCCTTTACATAACATTTTAGGGAGTGCTGATCATTCATTGCATGATGGAGCGGATTTGTTTGTTGAAAGAGCGTGTTCAGTGCAGTTAATACTTAACCCAAGGGAAGGAGTTATTCTCTAATGATGGTGGGGAAAATATTTAGGAGTAAAGAATTTTCCCAGGATCCCCACTTAAGCAGCTGAATCACAGTTTATGGAATGAAGAACCACTTCTCTCAACACAGACAGGAACCCCCGTTAAGATCCAGCTCCCCCTCACAACACCCAATAGAAAGAAGAGTGTGAGATGAAGCACGTGATATTAACAGAAGGAAAAGAAGGATCAAGGAAAAGTTAACTAGAAATTAACCCTAAGACCTGTTCATTTTTGCTTATATGTGAAATCACTTTTCATGGAGAGGAGGAAGCAAAGGGTGCAGGGTGATCCCAGCTAACATCTGTTAGGAAAGTTATCTGCTGTAAACAAGTAACTATACCTTTATCTACTGAGCTCTACATTGGAAACTGCTATATTTGTACATCAAAAATAGCAAAATACATGCAATTCAACTTAATTTTTTTCTAGCCATTCAAATCATAAGTATACAAAGAGTAATAATTAATGCATTTAGTACCTATAGTCCAAGTTGTCCATTTCTACCACCAAATTGATGGTATCAGTGTAGTATTTTCCAGTTTACTGTGGTAAATTTAATACAGTGAGGACTAGCTATCAGAATTTGCAAATCCAGCCAGTCACAGTATCCAGAGAAAGATTTCACACTCCTCTTTAGGTACAGTTTGCCAGTCAGCAGAAACCATGCCCTCATCTACCTCTGGCTCCCTGTTGCTCTTGAAGGCTCACATAGCAACTTTGGAGCCAATAAGCTGTCCACTTGGCCTTTTTCAATCCACACTACATCCCAAGTGTGTCCCTCATGTTCGATTTCTGTTTTCATTTGTTCTCCCTGGAGCCATTGGCTATATTTTTCCAGCCGATCTCATCCTGCTGTTTCCTGGCGATCTTACTAGCCCCTGTATATTTTGCATACTCTTTTGTTGTCCCTGGCATGGGTGGCTTCTGCTGTTTCGCAGCTCTATGGAAGTCATCAGTGCTGGACTCCCACTCAAGGGCCACTGCATCTGTAGTTAAAGGTAGCTGGCCCTGTGCTGCATTTTGGCAGCATAAGACAGCTGATCTCCTATTCATCCCAGCCATAGCTGTTCATCATGTCCCCTGGCTTGTGGTCTTTTAGCAAGAACTTAACATTTTTCTCTGCCTTATTATTTGTTCTCCCTCCCTTGTCATAAACCTTTTCCACCATTGTCCTCTTGGCCATGTGGCTTTGCCAAGGAAAGTTGGCAATTGTTTTATTATCTATGGCTCTTGCCCAGGGATGGTGTCATTGAGCAGAGTGACGTCTTTTTAATGGCTAACATATTGAAGTCTGAAATATCTGCTAGATAATGAGGGCTACGGGAGCTTGAGGGATATGATACTGTTTCTTTGAGGATAGATGAGAAATGGAATTAGGTAACATATGGTTCCTCCCTCATGCAATCCAGAGCTAGAGGGCTGACAAAGCCATGAATTCTAGTGGTAGAATGTATTTTGCTATTACAGGCCACAACCTGGGCAGAATGGATTTGTTTTGGTGGAATTAGACTGGTAATCCTCAGTCTTTCATTATGTTTTCTCCCTTGTTTGGATATAGCTCATCTTTAATCAGTATGTGATTATTAAGTAACAATCCAAGGAAGTATTATCACTGTCTGCATTTTATAGATAGGGAGACTTAGGCATGAAAAGGTTATATAACTTGGCTGAGGTTGCACTAATAACAAGCAGGGTTGCAATTTGAATCCAAGCAGTCTAGCTGCAGAGCCAGTGCCCTTAACTTTGATGCTAATCTGCCCCTCATGTGATTTTAGTATTACTAAGTTAAAGTTGGACCATTCAGTTTGCTTAGTAGTATTATAGATTTTTGTTATACTTCTTGAGGAAGTGAAAACATTTCATGGACTGTCATTACTACCTAATCAAACTCCAAGGCAGTGAGTATGTGTGTGTTGGGAGTGGGCAAGAATGTCAAAGTGGGACTCGATCGATGATGAACAATTGTAGATGAACTCCATGCATCTTCCCATTGATTACCTCTTCTTCCAAGCTTTTGGAAGAGGCAACTACTTCATTGTGTGGATGTACTTATAGTACCAAATGAAGCCAAGATTTGAACAATGATTTTATTTTTAGTCAATTTACAGACCTCTGCTGGGAGGTCTTTTAGAATATCCCTGGTTAAGAAATATCTTGAATAATCAAGATGTTGATGTTGGACCTGATTCCAAATCTAGTGAAGGAGGAAAAAGTGTGGAAGGTTTGATCTCACCTCAATGGAGCAAAGACAGTTCAAGAATGTTGGAATATGATAATAAGACCAGAAGCAATAGTATTTTCTGGTTCTGAGTCTTTTCAAATATAGCAACAGGATGGGAAAGGTAAGGAGATCAGCGGTATAGCATCACCCATATGGTAAAATTTAAGCACCTAACATGGAATAGATATCCATGGTGCCTATATCCACATCCTGCACCCTGGAACTCCAGTCACCCTGACCTGTTTTCAGTTTCCAGAACACACCTTCTCTTCCATGACTCTTAAGTCATTGCACATGCTGTTTTTAGTAAAGAAACTCCTTTCTGTCTCTTGTCTGAGTGGAAGGCTGCTGAGTATCCATTAATGTTAAGGTTAAATAACTGGCCTTTGGTGCAATCTTCTCCGAGTTTTTCAGGTATGTTATTTGCATGATGCACCATGGTGTCATCTATATATCTTCAATGTATCACATAGCTCAGAAATTAGTCATTTATACCCTTGTTTTTTTTTTATTGAACAGGATTCTCCTAAAGGGCAAAGACCTTTTTTATTTTCTGAACTTTGCACATATTTTCCACCTGATTCAATAACCCCTTTATGACCTTAAAACTTTTTTAACCGTGTCATATTAAGCTGCCTTTAGCCTTTGACAGTCTTCTTTTGAGAGAGAATCAATGGTTACATCAACCCATTGCCTTTGTCACCAGAAAACAGTATGGAGCACAGTACAAATTGAATAGAAGCTCATAACGAAAGAGAAAATAAAGGGGAAAAAATAACAAAGAGCAATTTCCTACCCCAAGACAAGTGAAAAGTGGAAACTATACATTGGTGTGATACTTAATAAGATCATGTATGTTTTTATAATTATTGTTTAATTGTCAAACATCTCTTGAACTTTGAAGGGATGATCCTGCCTGCCATTTTTTTTTTTTGAATGAGGTTAGAAGGCTATTTTTTTTTTTTTTTTTTTTACAATCTGGCTATTTTCCCAGATCAGTTGATCTGGAAGCATCATCAATTTGTGAAAGAAATCTTTGGCTTATTTTTCCTCTTTTCTCTTTTCCCTCCTTTTCTCTGGTTGGGACAGAGAAAACACTGAAAGGTCTAAAGAGAAGATGGCCTGGAAGTCAGGGAGGCATTGACAGCTAAAGGACTGAACAGAGTGTTTGGGCACAGCCTCTGTTACTGGGGCACCTTGCTCACAGAGGAAAGTAAGCAAGAACAGAACACTAGCCCAATTTGACTACCTCTGATTGGAAATCTCAGAGATCATATCTGTTGGCCTGCAACAGACCAAAGAGATACACCATGTAGAACGTGCTAATGAAACATGGTTACCTAAGGCAGCTATTTTTCCTCTATATCAAGCAATTAATTCACTTAAAATTCCTGAAAAACAAAAATTTTCCAATACTAGTATAAAATTATGGAGAATAAGATAAACTTGGAATAGACATCCAAGTCACTGAAGATGTTAACAGGTACTTGGCAAGGTCTCTTGTAAGAGAAGATGAAGGGTAGAAATGATTGGCCTCTGATGAGGGACTCAAACTCTATTGATGGTTAGATATTTCATGAATGGATCAGAAGAAACCAAAGGAAAATGAAAACCTCTCTAGGACCTAGTTCACAATCACAATCAGCGATAGAAATAATGCCCAAATCTCTTAACACTAGAGGATTCCTTCTATCTTCAGAGACTTTTTTATACCAAGTTGTTTTCTTAAGTTTAGGTTTCAAAAAAATGAATGCTGTTAAAATTTATGAAATGAAGAAACCACTCTAAAACACCTATTCCTTTACTTCTTAATTTTATGTGTATCAATCGAGATGTCGCCATGTAACGGGCATTGTGCTAGACATTGTTGCATGGACAAAAATGGATGCACAGCCTTGAGGCATATGCCTGCTAGTGGTGGAGAGAGGGGAACTGTGTAATCTGCCATGGCACTACACCAAATCCTGCTATATACAAATTCGGACTTTCTAATAATTAGATCCATGCCATGAAGCTTGATAGAATTTGAGGATGAATAAAAGATATGACATAGAGGAAACAAATAGGACTAATGTTTATGAAAAGAGATACACTTTCAATGCATAAATACATTAAGTAGTATGAATCTATAACATTTACATCATCCTGCATTGGATAATGCATATTATACTATGACCTTTATAGTATAAATCTATGAGAGATGGATCCATAGACGATTAATAAGGTGTAGTTAATAATGCTGTGGTCTTAGCCATTAGTTTGGGGGAATCAGAACCCCTATTTCTCCAACTGTACCAACAAAATAACTCTTACTATGACAGACCCTTGGATGAACCATCAGTGTGTTCATATGTGGCATGTTGTACATTGCACCCTTAAGGTAAAGAAGGTCTCCCTGGTGAGGATGTGGCAGGCAGACACTCTGTGGGAAATGTCTGGCACTCCCATCATTCACCCCTTGGTATAAACCTAGAGGGGGATTTCTGACATTTGGCAGAAAGAATTTTCTAACAGATCTAACAAAACACTGACTATTTATCTAAGGAAATATGCCAACAGAGTCCCAGATGGTGTCATAGGAGATAGAGTAAATTATACCCAAAATCCTTCTCAAATTTTAAATCTGAATCTAGAACTCTGTTTTCAGTTGTGTTTTAGATTTGGGGACATGGATACACGGGCATTATTTTATAGTATAAAATTGGCTATAGTATAAAGTTACCATAGTCTTTTGGCCTATTATGAAAATGACACCAAAGTTCATTTTCTACTTTTTAAATGAACACAATATTGGCTGTATATTAGCATTTTATTGCAACTTCAGAGTCTTCTAGCACTTTGTTATGAACTGAGAAGGGATTGTTCTTTGTCCTTGAGCTAATATTTTGTCCTCTTCACTGGTACATGTTCCTGGGAAGAATGGAATAAAAACCCTGCCATCTGAGTGAGCCTCCTGAGCCACTAAAGGGACTCCTAAGATGTTCTGGTTGGTCGCCAACATTCCACAACAAAGCAGCAAGATCTAAGCCTGGCCTGTCTGTTTCTTCTGTCCACCAAGGCTCACATTGGTTCTATTTGACTTTCCCTTATTATTCTGAACTCCCTAATTGCCTGGGCTCTTTCTCCCCACAAATGGTTTCATGTAGCACGTTCAGCATTAAGGTAGAGTGACTATGTGGAGATGTCTTCTATTCCTACTTCTAACAGATTAACAGCTAATAAACACCATGTGACAGACACTCTCTCCTCTGAACCTCTTCTTAAAATACAGAGTTTGGTTTGCCAACATTGGTGTATTTAAAGCCTCCAAGATTCCAGGGAAGAGTTTAGAAAGTTAGCTGTGCAAGTGAGGCCTGTTCAAAGACGACATTTTCCAACACAAAGAGCCAATCAGAGTGTCAGTAGTGCTACTGAAAAGAACCTCAGGGTTTACCATAGTCATTTGTGAGGAAAGAATATTTGTTCTCACGATAAAATATCTCATCTTATTATTGGCATGTAAGACTGAAGAGAACCTGTGGATGTATTATCTGGGGAGGAGGAGAAACAGCGTTTGTGTTCCAAAATCAGAAGCCTGTCTGCTCCAGGAGGGTACATGGTGTCACCTTCCAGTGACTTTGCAAGGAGAGCACCCAGTTCCCTGTCCTTCCTCCCCATACTCCACACTCTTTCTCTCCTTCTGCCTAGATAAAAGGGAAATGGTTATTTTAAAAAAAGTCAGTATTAAGACACTGAGTTCAAAGCTTTTAAAGCCTCAACCAATAACTCTGTTTGGGGGATCAAGGAGTATCAGCAAAAATATGTTGGAATCATCCTGGATAATTTGCTGAAAATAATGTATACAACACCTCATATAGATGACAGACAGTTAATCAAAGGGTAAAGCAGACAGTATGCGCATAGTTCAGTTATAGACTATCTAATACCATTGAACCGGAAGCTGTTAAGGAGTGTAACTGTAAAATATTGGGTATTTCCTGAAGTCTGACAGTTTGTGACTTTCGAAGACCAGCTGGATTATTAGGTTACAAAAATGCAGATTAAATATTGATAGACGTGTATTGGCCTGATGTATAACTTCTGGGACCAAGCCTTTTCTTTGCCTTCAGGTAGGTATTTTTTGTTGCAATATAAACTTGAGCGTATTTGATTGCTTGCTCTCCTTTTATTTCAGTGGTCCTGCTCATCTCCATTGTTTGAAGAACTGTTTGAAGCCATATGGATTTGACAGTTTAATTCACCCTTTACAAATCTGGGTGTGGAGTTGGTGATGGCATTGTTCTGCACTAGAGAAGCAGTCAGTGCTACTTTCTGCTCAGCTGTACTCATATTAGTAGCTTTGACCTTTAACATTTTAACATTTTTTTATGCTTTTGGCATACAAAACAAACTTCAGAGGAGACAAAGGTCAGAGGAGAATTTTATCACAGTTATAAATGTGCTTGCCAATAATCTGAATAATTAGGTTAATTTGTTCTTCCTCCTGCAGTCAATATCCTGTGCCTTTGCAAACTAATTTGCCTTGATGATGATATGTCTCAGTGCCTATAATGTGCCATTTGTCAGATAAACTATTTCTGGACCTTCAAAAACTCAGTGCATTTCTCGGGATTATTTACAACTTTATTTTCTGACTTCCCTCTCCAGAACTGGACTTGAAGCCATCATGGAGACTTATGCTTTCTGGAGACCTCCTGTGCGCACTCTTACCTTTGAGGATTTCACCACGATGCAAAAGCAGCAAGGTAAAGTCCTGGGGCCGTGCATCTGCTTGGTGGCAGGACTGTAGATGAGGAAGCTGAGCTGAGATTAGCACATCTGGCCCGAGGCCCAGACATGGGTCACACCATTTCTCCTGGAACAAAGGGATCTCAGTAGCTCTGTAAATAACCAGAGCATCACTACTTGTGCAAACAGGCTGTTTCCAGAGGCAGCATTTCATCTAGCATTCAAAATTCTTTCTCCCTTCCTGAAAATATGGCTGCATATTTATCATTATGATGATGATGAAATCATTGTGAAGTATTAGTAATTGTTCACATAGCCCTTGGTTTTTGAAGACATAGCAATTGTAATGCCATTTATTTCTCTTGGAAGCTTCATCAGCTTTCCTGTTTCTAAGTTTTGTAGATGAGAAAAACGTTTGCTCTGGACAGTGGGAATATATTGTTTCAGGGCTGAAAGTGAGGAGGTGGCTGGCTGCTACAAGCTCACCTAAACCTTGCAACTTTGGCTCTCTGTTGTTTTGCTGTCTGGATCAACACTCCTCTCAAGTTGGTGGGTTAAGTAGTCGTTGTCCTACTGCTTTGTGTTTTTCATTCAATTTCTAATCTCCCCTCCTGTGTAGTTCAGGCTGGGAAGCCTTCGTTACGTATACAGAAGGTTCCTTGGCAGACTTCAGTTCCTGTTTTTGGTCCAGTCCTCTTCGTAGGTCTATCCATCTGGGTGCCTGAAAGAAAGCTTCCCAGAGTGTACGATGGCATATGAATTTCCTTCTCCAGCCTCCCACTGCCTGAGGTTGACACTAATCAGACTGAGCTCAATAGAAGCTCAATTTTTGAATTCGAAGTTCTTCCATTAGGGAGACCATTCGAGGACTTGATATGCATTATATTGCATTCCCTTCTCAGGGGAGCTTCTAGCACTTTTTACCCTGAATTAGGCTTGTAGCCAACATCACTGACACCTCTCATGTTTTATGATGAGTAGTGATTTTAATTGTGGACTCTGGAGTAAGACATTTTAGGCTCTTACCTCTACTCTTCCATAGCTTCATGACCTTGGTCAGGTCTCTCAGCCTTTCTGATGGCCCATTTTCTCTTCTGCATACAGATGACTATGATAGAATTCTTATGAGGATTAAATGAGATAATGCATTTAAAATCATCAGAAGCACTCAATGCATGCTTGTAACCATCGCCATCACCGTCATCATCTTCATCCCCTTTATATCATTGTGTATGGTTACTTAACAGGAAGATATATCAAGGATGGGGGAATATTGCTTTTCTGAAAGTAATTTATTCAAAACATAATGAGGCTCTTCTTAGTGATCTGATGAGGTTAGCAATTCAAAATTTTCATCTCTTTTTATACTAGGGGGAGGAGTGGAAACCCTTCATACAAAGTGACTTTCTTCCCAAAATACCGTGATCAGAAGCAATGTCAATAATTATTCAGAGAATTACTTCTGCCTTGAGGCCCTCATGGCCCATAGGAGGCACAGGTTTTATGGGAGTCAGGATGGCCTGGAGCTTCACCTTAAATATCATGTAGCTTTGGCAATTTTCTTCTACTCTGTGCCAGTGGACTCACTAAAAATGAGAGATAATTTGTGTGTGTGTGTGTGTGTGTGTGTGTGTGTGTGTGAAGCAGTTTATGTAAATGCTTTATTAATGAAAGTATATTGTACAAAGACCCTTGCTCGATTCTATTTCTGAGGTGGTTATTTATTTATTTATTTTCATTTTACCCATTGATTTTCTAAACTCTAGATAAACAGGAATTTGAATCATGAGGAAGGTAGAGAAGGTTGGCAAAGATATTGTTGGTTCCCAAGAGCAGGCATTGATGATGCTAGTTGTGTTCACTGCTATATCTTTAAGACATGCCATAGGGCCTGGCACCGAGGAAATACATAACAAATGTAAATGAGATCGCTTGGTGATCCTCAGGAGGGCAGCGTCACTGTCAGCCTCCGCCGTGTGTGTTTGTGGATGCGGATACGGAGTGCTCATTGAGGATGGTGACCTGCATTGCAACAGCATGTGAGGCCATGGGGCGGGTACAGGCACAGGAAACCCGCATGGGTGCTTAGGTGTGTGGTGTAGCAGATGTCATGATACTTCAATTGAAACTTTAGCAGCATGAACCCTTATTATTGACACTTCAGTAGCAAAGCGTTTAAGAGAAACTGAACTATCAAAGCATAATTTCTCAACTATTTCAGTGACCCCTTTTTATTTGGGGGAATAAGCTTGAGTTATTGGATTCATATGGTAGTGAGGCTAAAGGAAAAGCCAATTTATTGAATTAATTTTCTGTTAAATAGTTAATGAAATTTTCTGTTAAAGGGTTTTAATTGGAATATATTTCTGAACCATATGCTGAACTTGATCCAGATTCTCATTATTAAAAATATGTGACCTGGTTTCCTTTTGTTAGCAAAGAATGTAAAACTATTCTCTCTTCCCTTAAGAACTAAGAGTTCCAGTAACTCTGGACAGCATCACTCAAAAAATGAATGAAAGAGACATAAATATTTATGCTGAACTGCTCTGTGTCTTAGAAGGATGAGAAAATGAGGTTGTTAGTGGACTCGTTAGTGGCACCCCATCCCACGTAATTCCCCTTTCATGAGAGGGGAGTTGAAAATGTTGGCACCGCACCTAAGATCTCAGTAGCGACTGATTTACCCAGGTGTCTCTATAACCTCATTGCTTCAAACACACAAATATCTTTCATGTCAAATAGTAGTCCTAGAACAGTAGAGACTGGATCATTAGAGAGTTTAAAGATACTTTATTCTCCCTGACCATTAAGACTTATCCACTGGTAAAATTTAAAGGAAAAACCCTTGAGTGAATTTACCAGTCAAATTCTAAGGTATTTGTATAGTTGTATTGGGAAGGGGGTGGGAGGGATAAGGGTGGGTAATTGGGGGGGGGGCTCTTGGGGGTAAATCTAATTTTAAGAATTTATATATATATTATATTATTTCATTAGAAGATTGATTATTCAACAAATAAATTTCTGAATAAAAAATAAAAATAAAAAGCACATTGAATAGAATGTTCTGAATAGTTGTTTTTTCTCTTATTAGAGAAGAATTCACAGGATTCATTTTCTTCTGCCTTTGACACAAAAAAGAAACCGAAGCATATACCAGTCTAGTACCATCCTTAGTTAGGGGGCTCAGAACAAAGCTGAGGCTGCCAGTGCAGCTCTTCTGTTTGACGAGCAAGTTTTCTTTACACCAGGCCACGTTGTCCTTCTTCACTCTTACTCACTAAAACTTTAATTTTCCATATGGAGCTTAATTTACTCTTCCTGTTGACAGTTCAATTACTCGAGCTTTAACACTAAATGGGCCTGAATTCCATTTTTTAAAAAATGAAGTTAGTGATATGGTCTTATCCTCAGGTGTCTTCATTTAGAACCATTGAGAGTCTGGAGATCGAAATTCTCTTTCAGGAATGGTTTCTGCTTAAATGCTGATAGTAACAGGTAGGAAATGAACTAGCCATGTGAGAGATGCTTGGAGAAGCTGACTAAGGAGGATGTAGACACAGACAGGAGAAGAAATAAGAGCCCAGGTCCATTATACCTGAGTATAATGTGATCCTGTTGGTCCTATGAATATTCTTGAATAAAATGTGTGCCTCAAGTTGCTCTTATGTAAGACAAAGCCGTTCGCATCGCCAGTGACTCCCAGTGATCTGATAACTACATGCTATGATTTGCCAGCTACGTGCTATAAGGAATGATTCTGGTGACCCCAAAGCTAGCAGCTTATCTCCCTCTGTGGAAATGAGGAGGCCTCCATTTCCGAAGCCTTCCCTTGTGCTAAGCCCTAGTAGGCATTACTACAGATTTCAACACCATTGAGTGTTTCAGTGTTTGTCAGGCATTTTTTTTAAGAGAAAGAAAGAGGGGGTAGGGTAGAACAAAAGAGATAATCAATTTTATTTATCTTTCATCTGGCCTTTGTTTCTCCCACTTTTAGATGTACATGTGGCACGGGGGTTTGAACCCAGGTCTTTGCACATGCCAGGCAAGCACTCCAACCCCTGAGCCACTTCTCTAGTCCCTGTCAAGCAGTTTTTTAATTAAGAAATTTATTTGTTGAACAATCAAACATGCTTCCAACAAAACAATATAATATATATATTTTGAAAATTAGATTTACCCCCTGGATCCCCTCCCCCCAATTACCCACACTTATCCCTCTCTCCCTCTCCCCTCCTTCCCAATACATCTCTGCAAATGCCTTAGGTTGTTTGTCACTACACCTTTTTTCAGGGTTTAATACATGAGATTTGACCACCTTTAGTAATGGTCAGGGCCTAGCTACAGTCTCCACAGATGAGAGAAGACATTCGACCCTTGGTTTTCTGGGTTATGTTGACTTCACTCAGCATGATTTCTTGCATAGTGTCAGGCAATTTTAAAGCATAAGAATTGTGGGTGTCCATTGGGGATTGCATTTTTCATCAGATCGATTTGTATTAGAGTTGGTCAGTGAGAGGGTCAGATACTGAGCAAGTCATTCTAGTAAAATACTCAAAAAGAATAAAATTCAGTGGACATTGGCCTTTGATTTGTAAAGTCACTTTAATGATTCCAACATAGTCCATTTTATACAATTCTCATTCACCTCTGAAACGAGGACGAATCCCCATTACATAGCTTGCAACTGCGTATTCACACAGAATTTTAAAAAGTACTTCTTTCCCCCACCTCCTCATTAAATTTTGTTTTAATGGGTCTCAAAATGTTGAGTCAGATTTTTGGTCAGTTTGTTTCCATTCAAAGAACTGATTTTAAAAGCTCGTAACTTAAAACTGCCACACACATGCTGTGGTCCGCACATGCTCTTCTTTCCTTTCGAAGGTTTCACAATGCATTGTTATCATTAGTCAGTCACTATTAAACTTAAATGTCCAACTGAGACAAACAGTTCTGAGATTGTTCTTCTACCGCTGATTAAGATGGGAGTGGTAGGTGTTAGAGGTAATGCTCGGTTAGCCTTCTGAACTTTCTGGGCAGACTTGGTGACCTTGCCAGCTCCAGCAGCCTTCTTGTCCACTGATTTGATGATGCCCAGCAACTGTCTGTCTCATATCATGAACTGCAAAATGTCCCAGAGGAGGACCGTGAGAGATGCTCTCAGTGCACATTGACTTGCCTGGAACCATATCAGGGATGGCAGCATGAAGAATGTAGGGCTGCTTTCCAGCTTCCAGTGATCCGTTTTTTCCTTCAGCTCAGCAAACTTGCAAGCCATGTGAGCTATGTGACAGTTCACTGCGAGAGCATAGCCAGCACTAATTTGGTCTGGATGGTTCATAGAGTACACCTTTTTTTTTGGGGGGGGGAGGTATAGAAAAAAATTTTTGATTTTGCAGCATGGTTTGTACTATAAGAATGAGGAGCCCCTGACAAGGGATGGAGAGCATCTCAGTTCAGTCCACTGAAACAACAGCACAGGTTGAACATCCTAATCCCAAAATCCAAAATCAGATACTCTGAAATCTAACACTTCCACCAGTGGAAAATTCTATGTTGTGAAACTTTGTTTTATGCACAGAATTATTAAAAATATTATAGAAAATTACTGTTAGGCCATATGTACAAGGTGTATATGAAACAAAATTGAATTTTATCTCTAGGTTTAGGTATCATCCTCATTATCTCACTGTGTATATGCAAATATTCCCAAATCTTTAAAGACCTAAAATCTAAAACACTTTTGATGTGAAGCATTTAGGTAAGGGCTACTCAACCCATAATTGATAACACCATTTCCCCCTAAAGTTCCCTATGCTCAATGTGTCCAGAGACTTGGCACTACCCCCCGCCCCCCCGCTCCTCCCCTCCCCCCCCTGCTGTTCACTGGTCACTCTGGATGTTTCTTTTCCTGTTCCACCCCCTACATCATACCGTTACGAAGTTCTTGACTCTGTTCACACCTCAAATACTCTTGCCACCACCCCTTTGAGCTGCTATCATCTCTCACCTGTGTAATCAAGATGTCCTCCAAGCCTCTATTTTTCCTTCAAGCCGTTCTCCGCATCTCTTCACATCAGCCCCCTACTCCAATTACTTAAACCCTTCAATGGCCACAATTTACGTTCACTTATGAAAGGCATATTCCTTGACACAGGCCGTTAGACCTTGCATATTCTGGCTTTTCTGCCTCACCTCTGGTATATAGACGGGGACAGTGAGAATTAGGCAAACTGGTACATTAAATAAGATAATAGAATGCTTACAAAAGGGCCCAGGAATTGCAAAGCATCAGTGAGTTCTCTTCCATCGCCCTCATTGATGCCTGTTCTAGCTTTAGCTAAAGCCACTTTCCTTCTGTCGCTCCTGACCCAGCGTCACTGATCTTACTTCCACATTTTAAGCTTGCAGTGTGCTTTCCTGCCACGCTTTGTTCCCTTTGCCTGGGAGGCTCTTTCCCACCCACTGGTCTTCTAGATTAGTGCTAGGTATCTTTGAGATTTCAACTTAAACATCACATCCTTGGGAAATTTCTCTGCCATTCATGGTAAGCTAAATCCTTTTAGGGTGTGGTCTGGTTTATCTGTGACTTTCTTTGGTTAATATCTTTAGCCATGCTTTTCACAACATTTTTACCATCTGGTTAAATTCCTGGGTACAGGCATGATGTCCAGTTCATATTTGGTACTCAAGATAGTCATTGAATGAGTGAGTGAACTCAACCCTGCTAGGTGCTGTGTTAGGGAATAGTGTCTGTGTTTGGCAAGAGTTCTCCAACTTAGACTAAAACTTGAAGAGAAAAGGTGTTAGGAAAAAAAGAAAAGAACAAAAAAACCCATATACTAAGAAGAAAATAATTTTGGTAAAACATAATGGAAATGTGTCCAAAAATTTTAAGTAGAAATAATAGGATAACTAGTTGGCAACAGTTATGTAGGGTCTTAGGTGTCCATGTATGTGTGCCTGTGTTATGAGGAGTATGTAAAATGACCTTGAAATTTTGAGTCACTTTTTCGTTCATCTAGTCAACTATTATTAGGGTTTCTTATGCTATCGTGGTTAATGTTAAGTGTTTTGGGAACAGAATTAATGACAAGAATAGATAATTAGGGGAAAGACAGGGATGGAGAAGGATTCTAAATTATAGTAAGGTAGGAATAAATGTCCTGGTGTTCTGTTGCATGGAAGGGTGACTATAGATACGAATTATGTACTGTATACTTAAGAAAAAGATTTTGAATGTTTTTATAATAAGGAAATGTTAAATGTTTGAGGAAATAGGTTTACCCAGATTTAAACATTGCGCAATGGGTACGTGTATCTAAAAAGTACATAGCTTCTCATAAATATGTACAGTTTTTGTGCTTTTATGTACCAGTTAAAAATAAAATTTGATAAAAATTGTCTTTATGTTTAAAAAAGAATAGGTAATTAAAATGATATATATCGCTTGAAGGAAATAAACCCAGTAGGAGAGGTGAGTGTGGCAGCACATGCCTGTAATCTTAGCAGCTTGGGAGTCTGAGGCAGGAGGATCACAAGTTCAAGGCCAGCCTTAGCAATTTAGTGAGGCACTGTCATAAAATAAAAATAAAAAGGGTTAGGAAAGTGGATCAGTGGTAAAATACCCCAGTTCAATCTTTCATACTCAAATAAATAAACCCAGTGGAAGAAAGAAGAACGTGAGTATTACTGTTAAGGAAATCTACAACCTTCACTGAATTCTGGGCTTCTTAATGTGACACTCACAGGTCATGTCATCATTTCCTTTCTGTCGTTCCTTGTATATCCTTCTGTATGTCTTATCTAACTGTGCTTCATAAACCCATCAGAAAATACCTACGTTGATGTCTTTAGATGCTCCTCTTTTATCTCCTTATCATTTATAGCTGATTTGCAGAATCACCTTCTTGTTTAGATTTTTCTGTTGATTTTTTTGCCCAGATCTCTTTGAATTTTTAGAAATCTTTTTTAAAAACCAGCAGTTGTTTTTCTGTTCCCTTCCTTGTATTCCTATTTGTTATGACTGCTCATCCGAAGTCATGTTTTCAAATGTCACTGGCATTTTTGCTGCATTATTTACCCCCACCCTTTTTGTGTTGTAGATGGACACAATATCTTTATTTGTTTATTTTTATCTATTCATTTATTTTTAGGCGATGCTGAGGGTAGAACTCAGTGCCTCACATATGCTGGGCAAGCTCTTCAGCACTGAGCTATAAGTCCAACTCCTAGCCTGTTCTTATTGATGACAATGACAGAGTAGCAGCTCCTCTATTTCCTTAGCCATTGAAGAGATTATATACCTTTGAAAATAAAGTAGGTATCTTATCAGATCATCCTTCAGCGACCTATCAATCATCCAAATAGCTGGAGTCCCTTTTTTCCCCTTGTCAAGGATTCACTGGGTCTTAGGAAGGCCTCATTCATAGCTTCCATCTGACAGAGAGGGGTCTGTAGATTATTTCTACCACTCTTGTTCCCACTTCTCTCTCCTCTGGTTTTATCCTATATTCCAAGCCCCTCAGATTGACATGGGAATAACCTGAAGAGCTGGAGAGCTGTAACAATAAGAACCGATAGTGTTGTAAGTAGAAGATCTAAATGGCAAAGAAAAAAACAAAACAAAACAAAACAAAACAAAAAACAAAAAACAAAAAACTCATTGGTTTACAAAACTTAAAGGATTCAAGTAGCTAATTTTAGGCAAAGCCTAATTCAGGGTCCCCAACAAGCTCACTCAGGCCACATCTTGCCGCATTACTTAACTGTGCTGTCCTCCAAGTTGAATTCATTCTCAGCCACCCCCATCCCCGTGTGGTAGCTTTCCAGGTTTAACTCTGATGAGAAAGGGTATGTTTCTATGGTTTCTATCAAAATCTCACAGTTTCATTGAAGCCTATGGGGTCACTCCTGAACCAGTTACAGTGATGGGGGAAGCATGCTGCTTTGGTTGTCCTAGCAGGGTCACAAACCTTCCCCTGAAGGGGTGAGAATGGGAGAGAGAGTGTTCCCAGTGGAAAAACTGGGTGTTATTAAGGAGAAAGAGGAGGATTAGGCTAAATGGCAATGACAACAGACTTGCATTGGATCAAGGAAGGCAGTAAAAGTAGCAGAGAGAGCCAGGAATGGAAAGAGAAGTTCCCACCTAGGGAGCATGGTGGGTATAAAACAGGATCATCCAGGAAGCAGAGAGAGACTCAGAACACAGAGGCTCAATGAGAAAAATGAGAACTGACTGAGTATATTAAAAGCTACTTCAAATGGAAGAAGTTTAGATTTTTGTATATCTTTAAATTTTATGGAAAAGGATGTGCTAGGAGTCTTTCTGACCTAGACATTTCACAGTCTCCGCTATTGCTATAATGTTCACGTTTTCATTATGAGAAAGATTTTCATCCCAACTAAGGTTTCCTTATTGGTCAGCTTATTAAACTTTATGGTCTCTGGGTTCATTCCCTGGAATCAGCCAATAGGGTGCTGCTATTTTGTCTCTTACCTGTTTGAAACCTCAGGCTGCACTTTGAATCACCCTCCTCAGGAACAGATGCCATTGAGTTAGAGGGAGTTTGCTTGTGGAACCAAGTAATAATATGGAAATTTATTCTTTACTACCCCAGATGGGGTTTTATCTTACTGGTTTTCAATTTGTGTGTGTGTGTGTGTGTGTGTGTGTGTGTGGTGGGGGACACAACAAAATAAACTCAAAAGTAAACTGCATGTGAACGTCCCCATATTACAATCTGGAAGTGATCAATTTAAAGATGCAAAAGTCAGCAGGTTTGGTATTCAGGATTTTCACAGTCACATTTAACTTGTATTTGTGGTACATCAATATATTCTAGGTTATTGTCCTCATATGGGATCACTGCTAAAATGTATTCATTTTGGTGTTTTGGCTGTTAGCCTTGAGTTTTGGAGCAAGTTAATGTCAGATATGAATTTTAATGGACCTCCTCACTTTGGTCCATGGATAAAATAGGATGACGAGAACTGGGGAGTGGAGATTGGCCCTGGAGCCATTGAGAATATTTTTTTAAGAGAGAGAAGGGGGGCTGGAGTGATGGTTCTGTGGTTACGGTGTTTGCCTGGCAAGCGCAAGCACACAAGTTTGAACCCCAGCACCACGTACGTAGCCGTATGCAGTGAAGTCTTGGAGCAATGAAGGCCACATGAAAAACTAATAAAAATTTAAAAATTGTTTCTCTCTTTCTCTTCTCTCTCTGTCTCACTGTCCCAGAGAGAGGGACAGTGAGAAAGAGAGAATCAATTTTATTTTGTTTTTCATTTGTCTTTTGTTGCTCCAACGCTTCGTTGTGTTCGTGGTGCTGAGGTTTGAACCTGTGTCCCTGTGCATGTGAGGCAAGGACCGAAATTGCTGAGCCATCATCCCCATTGAGAGTATTAAGCTATTTATGGCATATTTTAATCTCCTCTCAGAAGTTGATTAAGATTTCAGAGGACAGTGGGAAAGACATACTTGTTTGTGTTTTATCATGTTTGCTGTGTTTGATCTAAGAAGAGATGAGGTCATGGAATACCCCATTTTCATCCTGGGCTGAGAAGAGACAGATGATTCACAGAGGAGCTGGAGCTGGTTGCAGCCTTTGGAAATCTGTTGCATTGCTTCACTTACCCCAGTGCTTTGGCATTCGCAGCACTGGGACTCCTTTAGGCTATAAGGAAAGGGTATCCATATTTTGTGACATGCTCATCAGTGGGTGCAGAGGCCAGGGTGCTCAACTCTAAGGATAGAGTCCAACACTTGAGAGCCATTCCCAGTGAAGCCCAAATGCCTCAAGATATCTTTCTGTTTTCTTCACTCCTTTTCTCATAAAAGAGAATGTCTACTTCCTACATGTCAGGTGCTGTTGTGAGAATGTTATAAAACATATTATCTCATTTTTTCCCCCTCCAAACACCCTTAGAAGGTAGGCATCAGTAATTCCATTTACATGGTTTTATGGAACCTGAAGCTCAAAGGCAAATTTTCTAAGGTCTCAAAATTGGTAGCTGGGATTGAACCAAGTTTGTCTAGCTTTATTCTCCATATTTGTGCACTAAATAAATTTATATGAAGACCCAGGACTTCCAGAACCTGGCAGATACGGAGGAGACAAGGGTGAGGAGAAGACTATGCTGTTTTTAAGAGGTGGTTCTGACCCCTTCTGTACTGGCACTGCTTGGCCTCCCACTCTGCCTTGGATTTGCTGTGCTGAGGGCGTCCTTCAGCCAACTGTTGAAATGCAAAGGAGGATGGGATGCCTTTTTAAGCTTTTCTAGCTGGCACTCCCAATCTTGTTTAGCAGTTGGTAGGCTATTAGATCATAAGACAATAAATACTTCTTAGTATCTCAGTGTTCTTCTTTGCAAAATGGATACCATGGTCTTTCTCTCTCTCTGGACTGTGAAAATTAGCTATTATTTGTATTGAGGACTTATGTGCATAAGAACATTTCTTCAAAGTGGATGGAAGCAATGTGACCTTCTCTTGAACAGATTGCCTCCCACCCCCAGCACCCCTTTCAAAACTAGTTCATATGGAGGCTCCCACCCCCCAAAGCTCAGCAGGCCACCAAATCTCATTTCCAGTGAATGTCATTGAAAAGCCAAAGCAAGCTGACTACAAACTTTTTAACATGTGCCTCTCATCTGCTCAACAGAAATCCCTGTAACTTGTTAATAGCCCTTCTTATTTTTTTGTAGTGAAACCAATTGAGGCCTTAAATCAGTACCATTCGTTCCATCTGAAGCCATCTGAGAAAACCATTAGAGTTGTGGAGAATCATGTGCTCTGCGTGTGCTTCCTGATGCAGGGTTCGGGCCAGTGTCTGATGGAACATACCTGTAGCAGGAGAGGACAGAGTGCTGAACAGGTGGCCTCCTCAGGGGCCATATAAACACCTGATCAGGGAGAGCAGGACAGGTTTTCAAAGAAAGGACACCAGATACATATCTCATAAAACACAAATCCCTTTACATCTGGAATCAAGTTTCTCCATTTGTGCCATAGCACTTACTTCAATGAAGTTTATGGTGTTTAGGGTAGGAAAGGAGGAAGATGAGTAGGATGCATTAAAAAAGAGACCATGAATCCTTTTATTTAGTTTTTCATGTTATCGTTGCTGTGACACTTAGTTTTGTACGTGGTGCTGGGGTTTGAACCTGCATCCTCAGGCATGCCCGGCAGACTCCGTAACCGCTGAGCCACCTCTCCAGCTCCAGAACATGAATCTTTCGGCTTTCTGTAAGGCACAGTGGGCTAAGCCATTTGGCTGTTCAAAAACAGGAACCAGAAAATGTTATTTCTTCCTCTTCTAGAATTTTCCTTTTCCAGAACTCCTTCATCATATCAGTGCTTCCTTAGAAAGCACTAGGAGTTGACCACTCATGCCTTATACATTACTTTAAGCCTCAGACACAGCTACAATGCTGAGAAGATCAGAAACTGAGGACCATGAGTTCAAGTCCTTCATTTCACAACTGAGAATTAAGAGGTAGCCTGAGTTGCGTATAATCATGAGCTGGATGAAGGTCAATGGACCTGGAATCAGGCTTGAGTCTTTCCCACCATGACCAGTTACCAGTAATATTTACAATGTTGGTCTTTTCTGTGATTGTGGAGTAAAAACCATTCTACTTCTCTTAAAGGAATTTAAGTCAAGAACTAGAAACAAGGAATGGAAATTTCCTGAAGTGACTTAAAAACAGTTGATTGGATGGACTATAAATCCAATTGTATCTTGCAAGTTCATTGGGAAATTTCTTTTGACCAAGGATGAAATATTAGTTAGGCTTTGTAAAAAAAATTGCTTCTGGAAAAACTATTAATAAGACCCAAAATTTACATGTCTACAGCTAATACTGTAAGCACGTAGAAATAGACTGAAGGTTTTCTTTTTCCTCCTGCTAAAAATTAACTGTGGCTCCCTCTTTGAGGCATTTTCATCTTAATTCATACATCTGGGATCTTTTCCTCTTTTTCTAGAACACTGAATGATTTTTCTGTATCCCAATATCTCTGGAACCTTGCTATTTTCATCACAGTTTCCTTGCTGATAAAAACCTTATTTCTGCTCTATTTTACCTAATATGCCCTTTACCTTTATACAATGCTTATGTTCTTATAGTCCCAGTAAGAGTTGTGGGTACTTCATGATGAGAAATGGAAAAAATGAATATTGGAAAGCTTATTATAGTTTTTAAAAATAAGACAGATTTTTACAGAAAAAAAAAGAGTCTAGAGGTCTTCTGTGTTGTTGTTTTTGCAGAGTGTGTACATTTGTGTGTGTATACATAGTAGAATCACTATCATGGCATTCTGAATTAAAAGAAAAACATGGTTCTATAAAAATCATCCCATCTTGGACACTTGAAGGCACCCTCTGTGTGGTGTGCATTTGGCCTCGACAGAGCCGTCTAAAAATACTCAGTGGTATTCTTGTTTTATTTTTCAGGAGGCAGCACAGGCACTTCCCCAACCACCTCCAGCACTGGGACACCATCCCCTTCGGCTTCTTCTCATCTTTTATCTCCATCCTGTTCTCCTCCAACTTTTCATTTGGCCCCCAACACTTTCAACGTGGGCTGCCGAGAGAGCCAGCTGTGTAATCTAAACCTCTCTGATTATCCACCTTGTGCCCGAAGCAACATGGCTGCTTTGCAGAGCTACCCAGGGCTGAGTGACAGTGGCTACAACAGGCTCCAGAGTGGCACCACTTCAGTCACTCAGCCCTCTGAAACCTTCATGCCTCAGAGGACTCCATCCCTGATCTCAGGAATACCAACTCCTCCCTCATTGCCCAGCAACAGCAAGATGGAAGCCTATGGTGGCCAGCTGGGGTCCTTCCCCACCTCCCAGTTTCAGTATGTTATGCAGGCAGGCAATGCGGCGTCCAGCTCCTCATCACCACACATGTTTGGGGGTAGCCACATGCAGCAGAGCTCCTACAATGCCTTTTCTCTCCACAACCCCTACAACCTGTATGGATACAATTTCCCCACCTCCCCTAGGCTAGCTGCAAGCCCAGAAAAACTGAGCACCTCTCAAAGCACTTTACTCTGCTCTTCTCCCTCCAATGGGGCTTTTGGAGAAAGGCAGTACCTGCCCACAGGGATGGAGCACAGCATGCACATGGTTAGCCCTTCGCCTAATAATCAGCAGGCAACCAATACTTGTGATGGCCGGCAGTATGGGGCAGTCCCAGGCTCCTCCTCCCAGATGTCCGTGCACATGGTTTAAAGGGCAGTCCAAACACCACGGAGCCTACGGCAGTCAAGACCCTAGAGTCTCCGTGGGCAGATCCTCCTTTTTGGGAGCCCTGTGCCTTTGGAAAACAGAAACTGTGTAATTTTTTTTTTTATGGAGGAGGAAAACACATACCCAAGAACAACAAGAGACACTTTTGAGCCACTGAAGGATACTTGCAGTGAATCATCCACAACTCAGTGGCCATTCTTCTACCTTCCCAAAACTTAGTTTTATAAAGCATTGTCTATGCCAGAGTGGCCATTGAAGAGACTGAATAATCATTTTATGATAATGTTAAGGGAGATGGTAGCATGTAGCAGCCAAGAAAAATTACACACACACACACACACACACACACACACACACACGGCCCACCTATACATACATGCACATCACGGACTCATACGTACATAAACATCCTGGACTCTGACTCTGAACTGGGCGAACTCTGTGGATTGAGGCCCAGAGTGGGTGCTTTCACCAAGAATTTGTCTATGTACAACACTAAATGGATTGATTGGGCCAGAAGTAGCCATCAACCTTTTTCCCCTGCAGCTTAACCTGTTTGTGGAAAGAACTGTGTATCCTGGAACCCCTCCCTGTCCATGAGGGTGGAATAACATCTGTACTACAAGTGGACTTGACTTCCTTAAAAAGATGGCTTTTAAACTTGGGCTCTCTCCTTGTATTGTGCCATCCTTGATGTTCCCAGTGGTACCTGTGAAAAGGTGGTAAGCAACCGAAAGAGGGAGAGAAGAGTAGAGAGCAGGATAGTGGAGCGCAAGACGGAGAGAGAAGGTGTGAGCAGTGAGAAGAGTCTCACCAAGGAAATGTGCTTGGGTTTGTTACCCGCGTATAGGCTACGGAAGGCATCATGGTGTTACTGAGGAGTAAATCTCTCTGGGACACTGTGCATGATCAGGGCACCAGTGAGAGGGTCCTGGGCAAGGAATGCATCTCGATCCCACTGCTCTGACTACTGCAATCCGGACGAGAGGAGCACCACATGGGAAACTCCGATTCCATAGCAAGCAGCCTGGCAGGGCAGGAGAAGAGAAGAAATGTGAAGAGGGAAGAATTTTATAATTCCCCAGGTGATACCAAGAGTTGAGGCGGCAAGTAGAGGCCTGGCCTTCGCATACCAGATCCAGACCCCTGAGCTGGACCGCCTGCCTGCTAAACCCCATGGCAGAGAGACCCTGTCATCTTCCAGGGAATTGCAGATGGGTCTTCTACATGTTTCCACCTACCTGTAGATCTGCATTTTTATCAAGTAGTTCATTGCATTTTGAAGTTTTGGGTTTTTCTTTCTTTCTTTCCTTTTCCCTTCAGATCCTTTAATGATAAGAAAACAAGTGAAACTTGGTACAAGCTAAAATTTTTAAATGGTGTGGAAATGCAAATAATGCCAAGTAAAATAATACAGATATTATTAAGATTTTTGGTTTTGAGGTGTTGTAGATAAATGTATTTATATGCCTAGTGGGGAACCAATATTATGAATATTAAAAAGGGGGCAATAAAAGGGTGTGTAAAATATGTATGAAGAAAAGGTATATAAAAATTTGCCCTTATGCACGGAACTGTTTCTAAGTGCCAAGCACAGAATGCCGCTAAATAAAATCTTTGCAATTGTTTTCTGTGTGTTTGTTCATACATAAAAATGAAATGCTGCCTTGTATATTTGCATTCTGCCTTACAATGAGTGTGGCTCTTTCATATATACAACCCTATGTGATCTTTACACAGACCCAGGAAATAAATATTACGCATCCTCATTTTACAATCAGTGACTGAACTTCAGAGGATAGAGCAAGTTATCCAGTACCATAAAACCTATCAGGGAGTGAACTAAGGGTTGAAGTCAGGTCTTCTGGCTTTAATGGAATGTTTTTTTTCATATCAGCTGCAGAAACTCATGTGAAGATAATAGTAATCTTTGTTATTGTTATGTGCCAGACACTATACAATCCTTTTTACATAATCATCTTATCCTCCCAACAATTCTGTAAGATGGGTATTATTTTAATCATTATTATGAAGATCTCGAAACAAACTTATAAAGGCTTAAATACTGGCCAAGGACCTCAAAAGGCAAGTGCTGAGGCTGGAAGTCTGATTTTCAGGTCTGTGTAATAAGCACCTTCAGCCAGAGCTCCAACAGTTCCACAAGGGATGTGGACAATCAGGAAAGGAAACATAACCTAATGGGTGGAAGCAAGAGTACCTCCGAGGCTCGAGTTTGCTTGATATGTTTAATTGTAAATATATACACTCCCCCTTAAATGAATCACTAAGGCATGGGAGGAGTGGTTTTGAGTTGCCTTGCACCAAGTGAAAATTTATAACAAACTAATAAAGGGTTTGGATTATGCCATTCACGAGTACTTTCACATCTCTCCTTTGAGCCTCACAAAAAGTGCGGAGGGTGGACAGGGAAGGAAGCATTGTTTACATCTGGGAAAGTAGGATTGTGAAGAATGAGCTGCCCATACTTAGGTGTCTGAGAAGCTGCAGAACCAAGGCATGGCATCTCATGCTCTTAGCCATATCCCAGACTGTTTTCTGGTGGACAGTTATACTGATTGCTTACTAACTCATTTTACCAGGACTTGAGTTGAGGGTCTCAGTTTCCCAATCACCACATTCATTCACTGGAAATGGAGCTGGATTTGAGGGAGAAAACCTTAACCAATCATTGCTTGGGTTTTGTAAATAACTTCAATAATGCCAGTTAATTCCAACATTCATCAGGTCATTTCCAAAATAGCTGAGGCAGTGGCTGGCTGATTAATATATTTCAGGTTGTTTGAGCATGACTTATTTCAAAATTTAAAACAACACTCTTGTTAGGAAGCCTTGTATTATTCATTGGCTTATAGGTAGACTAAAACCAACTACATTATTTCTTTCTGATTTATTGGCATACCAAGCATTGTCATTGGATTAATGACCTTTGAGGTATGAGATAATAAAAATCATGACACGGCATGCAACACACTTGACATAGAAATCTCCATGTTGTTATTTGCTAGTAAAAATAATTTAAACAATCACTTAGAATATTAAATACAGAACACTTCTGTAATTAGTATTTATTAGAATAATCTAAGTCAATCATATCTGAGTTACAGTGTATGCTTCCATCTGTGCTTGAGGAAGTAATAATATTCTTAAAAAACAAATTGAATAAAGAATTGGCAAAAATATTCTCCTCCCATTCTTTTTAGTGAAATAGTGAAAATTCTGTGTAATAAGCACACTGATTACATACAACGGGCTATTTAGTAAAATGATTGTTCCTCTATAGGTTGAGATACTCCACCCTTGTGGTGTTTCCTGGGAAAAGGCTTTCTCATTCATGTGTGCATCCTCAATGCTCAGGACAATTCATGGCCTTTTATAGAGTCTCAGTTCATATTTACTCTTATTGTTGAATTTGTTGGGCAAGCCAGTTTTCAAGGATAGTGCAAAATGATTGCATACCAGAGTTATTCCCTTCAAATTAAAGGAACCTAAATTAACAAAGATGTATTATTTTTCATATAGTATTCTGCTATAAATTAATATAAATTTAACTTAGTAGCTAAAAGACATCGTACATAGTGGAGGATAAAAAAACGATACTTGCCGTGATTTCTTTCCTGAAAGGGTTCACTTTCCAGGCAGTCATATTTACATGAGGTAAATGTTGTGAAAGTCTCTGGACATTTGGAGAAGATGCTCAGGGTAAAAGATGAGGCTGAGATTTCTTTTTTCATTAGGAAGGTAGAATTTGAATTGAGCTTTGAAAGATGCTCAGTTTTCTTAGATATAAGAAATTTGGTTCAGTAATGAAATAACAATTTTAAAAGGCAGCTAAATAATTTTTGAAGGAAAAATGAGAGCAATTCAATAAAGATGAACAATTTAATCATTCTGGATATATTCACAAACTTCTTGCAGACTACAGATTAGTATCTTCCTCTGTGAGAATTTTTTCATTAGTGGAAGAGTTGAGGCTGAAATTCAAGAGAAGGACTGGTTAATGCCAAATGTTTGATTTATTGCTTATTCCTTTGATGATCTCAAACAAACCCTACCATACTGATTGCCTTCAATAAGTTATGGGAGCAACCCAGGCACAAAGATACATTGCACAGAAATGTTTTTGCTTCTGATCATCAATAAATAATTGAAGATTTGATCTCTATAGTCATGACTAACTTCATGCATTAATCTGGTTCAAATAAATAAGTATGTATTTGATGTCTACTGTATGTCAAGTGTTACTCTAGGCACTGAGAATAGAGTGATCAGTCAGACGTGCTCCTGCCTTCAAGGGGCTCATGTCCTGACATTGAGTATGCTGACAAGTAAGTGAATAATATAATTTCAGATTGCAATAATCATTTTGTGAAAATTTAAAATTGCAGAATGATAGTGACGGAATGAGGATGAAGGCTCATTCAGATAGGGTTTACTGGAGGGATGCTCTAAGCCAGTGACATTTGTGCTAGTACAGATGTAAACATTACCTTAGAATTTGCTCCCATGAACACATGCGGGGGGCGCCATAGCCTCACCGCTCATCTTGCTGCAATCAAGGCCAAGCATTTCTGTCCTTACAATGGCTTTGTGGCATTGATACTCATTTGCTAAAGCCTTCTGGAAATGGGGCCATTTAGAAATACCTTCAATCTGAATCTACTAAATGGCTTCAATAAAGTCATAGATTCATGATTTTCTTAGAAGATGAGAGGCATTCCTTCTACCTGACTTTGGCAATATACTAAAACTAATTATTGAATAGCCAATTAATAACAACACTCGAAATTAATAATGAAAAATAATTAATAAAAATTAAATATGGCTTGGTTTTCTACAACATTCTGAGAACTGTTATATGTAATATGGAGATATACAAAATTTATAACTTGAAAGAGATTTCTGCCATCTAGAGGAGTCAAGATGTTCATACAAAACAGTGAATAATAATAATTATTAAGTTGGTGGTAAAGATCATATATGCTGCAGAATTTCGGGGGGAAACTAATTTTTATGGAGTGTTTATTACATGTTACACATTGTGCAAGGCAGTATCTTATAATCCTTGCAATCACCCTATGGGATTTGTATTTCAATCCCTACTTTATATATGGAAAACTGAAACTCATATGGAGGTTTTTAATGTGCACAAAATCACAGAGCCTGAAAGTAGCATTATATTTTTCCAAAAATGAGATTTATAGGGACTAAAATAAAAAGAGATGGGTTCACTGCAAAGGTTAGACATGAGTTGAACTTTGAAGAACTTGTGGAAACTGCATAAGCTGAAGAGAATAAAGGGTGGTCTAGTGTGAGGGTGGGGCAGCACAGCGCAGGCATGTCTCTATGGGTCGTTGAACGGCAGCCGCACTGTCCTAGGTCAAATCTCATGGTGTCCCCCCTGCTGCTTCCGACACCATACCTCTGGATTTCCTTTTCCTATGTGAACTGTCCTGGCTCTGTAACTTGGGAAACTCAGGATTTCCTCCAGTGGGAACATCAACCTAGAAAGGACCAGTGGGAGCTGGGAGGTGATAGAGGAGTCAAGCAATTTCCCCTAACACCTCTCCTGCACTCCCCAGCCAGGTCCAGGGATAGCTCAGCTGCCACAAGTCCTTGGGTTGGGCTCTCCACAGAGCCCCGTGCTTTTTTCTGCCAGGCACGCAGTGCCACGTGGGATGGTGAAAGGGGACCTTGCTGCTTAAAGTCGAGAAAACATTCATCATGTTTTCCTTCTTAGCTCATTTTAGTGCCCACAGCACTCATCTTTTATGGGCCAGCCTGATGGCATTTCCACTTCAGATGCTTCCTACTCACACTTTCTGCTTTTATTAGACTTTATTGCAAGCCCTGCAGGGGCACTGAAAACCAAAGGGATTTTGAGTCATTTTTTGGTATTTTTCATGCAGTGAAACCAAAGTGGACAAAGGGGGCTACCAAAGGATTGCCAAGTCAGCCTCCAGCAGCTCTCATTGTAGGAGAAGTGTTTGGACTCCATGCCAAAGACCCTGGGAGTTCTTCTCATCTTATCACACTCATATCATCCCCCACCCATGGGCAGGTAAAGCCCCTCCTAATCTGTCTCCAGATGATTTAACAGGTAAACCTCCAACTCTTAGCAGGTTAATGTTCATTTTTCCACTCATCTCACAACCCAACATGGGGTGACTGGCTCTTCTTCACAGGGATTTAGGAAACCAGGCTCTTTCCATTTCTTGGCTTCACCACCTTCAACACGTAGCTTAGCACCTCTACATTCAGGTAGCAGATGGAGAAAGAATGAAAAGTTGAATTTGATATGTATTTATAAGCCAGGCCTGGAATGAGTTACCTGACTTCTCCCTTATTCTAATGGTTAGGACTTTAATGGCCACACCTAACTGCAAGGGAAGTGGGAAACAGAGTGTCTGGGAAAAAGAGAAACTTTATTTATTTATTTTTTCATTTGGCAATAGGCAAGCTCTGCCAGCCTGAGTCAATCTAATCCTCTTTTCCTATAAACCCAGCAGGGAAAGGTGAGTCTAACTCCTAGTTCCAGCTTCTCAAAAGCTTTATAAAACAATCTAGAGCAACCAGGTTCACCCCAAGTTCAGTTTATCTGTAAGGTATATCTTTTTTTAAAAAATATATTTTTATTATGAAGTAGAGTTGTGGTAAATCATAATTGCATATAAAGTAACAATATGATATGCATTTGATCCTAAGCCATAGCTACCCCCACATCACCCACACCCCAGTCTCTTGACTCTTTTATATTATGCCCCTATAACAAATGTAAATGTTCAAGTATATTTGTATATATGTATGCATATGTATAAGATTGTGAATTTTCCAGAATTAAATGATTGCATAAATATTATCTGACTTCTTGGTGGGGGTAAAGAGTATGGTACCTTGTTGATTGTCTCCTTATTTTCCCTCCCTCTTCCATCCCCCACCTTTCCCCTCCCCCTCCCCCACTTCATGTCTATGGTTGCCCTAGATTATGTGTTGCTATGCCTTTTGTGGGTCCAGTGCATGAGTTTGACTACCTTTCACCCAAGCCCGGGTTTAGCTCTAGTCTCCACAAATAAGGGAAAACATTTGACCTTTACCTCTGGGTTTGGCTAACTTTGCTCAGCATGATTTCTTCCATTGCCATCCATTTACTTTCAAAGGCTGCAATATCATGGTTTCTAATAGCTGAGTAGAAATCCATGTATATATATACCATAGCTTTTGCATCCATTCATCCAGTGAGAGGGTACCCAGGTTGGTTCAATAGGAGTTCATTCCCATTCTCCTAAAACATCTTGAGGATTCATGAATTGCAGAATGAGCTTTCCTCAAGTCATAAGAGCTATAAAATAAGAAATATTTATAATGTGTTTAACATGTGTCAGTGAAGTGCTTTACATACATGGTCTTATTTAATCCACAGCAATCACTTAATGAGATAGATATTATTATTTTATGATGCCTCATTATATGTGAAAGAAAAAGGGCAGGGAGGCTAAGAATCTTGCCAAATGTCACACTCAGACAGTCTGATTTAAAGCTCGCACTGTTAATTAATACAAAATAGTTATTAACTAAGGCAAATGATGAGAGTGCTATAGTGAAGTCATGTTCTCTGCCTTAGAAAGCATATAGTATAATAGAATAGCCTCTTATTTGGGTTCATCAAAAGCACATGGAAGTCTTCTCTAGTGTCAGGATCACCTTCTTCTCAGCCTGTAGTTTTTGCAGGCATTCAAATGACATATCCTACCCCAACGCAGAAGCATGGAAAGCTGGTAATTGGGTGTCATTTGAAATCCCCAAAGTCCAGTCTGTTAGGGAGCTATGTTCCAATGGGGCTTCTAAACTGGGTTACTGGGATTAGGCTTTGTCAACCTTGTGGCAGTGCTACAATCTTTGACCTCAGGATGATACTTGTGGTGTTCCTTGGATAGGATGCTCACTAGGTTGAACCCTGTGTCATAAATAAATATCTCAGCTCTTCTCACAAATTAGTTTTATTTTCAGGGAAAAATTAGTTATCCCCTCATCTAGAATGGTTCCCAGGAACAGGTAGGTTAAAGGGACACGTGTTCCTTTTGCCATTTCCGTAGTCTACTGGTCTGCAGAGAGTTTTATGCTTCATCAATAGAATCTTTCCCTAAATACTGGTTTTGTCTCTTAGCAATATGGGCTTCATTCTTCTCATTAAATCTCTCCATGGCTCACCTTAATAAGGCCTCATTCTCTTGAAACATGGTCAGGGAAGGACTTCCTTCACTATTCAGAACTGAGGTCCCACAAAATCATCAAAAGAGAGACCAGAAGATCCGGTGTTGGAGAAACTCTAAGACAGGAGTGTAGGACAGGATCACACTTGAGTGCATGGGACGTGGCTTAAAGTTGAGACAGAGGATGATGGAGTTCATCTCTCATACCAGACAGTGGTTTTATAATGTCCATAAAGCTCAGCACAACTTTTTAGGAGGGTTTAAGGAAGATGCTCCAGAGGATATGGAGCTATAGACCAAACTAAAGACCAATTCAAGTGGCTTTTAAATTCCTAGTCTCTTACAAAGTGAAAACATGGCGAAATCACCCTCCCACAAACAGACGTGGCAAAAAAAAAAAAAAATTACCCTTTGAAAGTTACTAATCAGTCTTTCTGCAGTGACTATTCTAGTTGAATATATCTCCTTCTGTCTGTCAACCAAAGCCATATTTAGTATTTCATTACAAAGTAATACTGGCAACTGAAAGAGTTTCTGGAACAGAATTAATCCACAAGCCTGGAAATAATTTTCACCCTAACCCATTCAATTAAACCTTCAACAGTGGCTCATCAACTTGTGCTCAATGTCAATTCTGTATGGAGGTAGTGCTAAGTATTGGTAATATATGAAACAAGTGAGAGCTAGTCTGTATAGTTTAGGAGATCACAGTCTAAGGCAGAAACAGACAAGAAACAGAAAGAACTGTTGGAGTGAGGAAATGCTACAAGAGATGTAAACATGGTTGCTATGGGAGCAGCTGTGTCAATCCAGAGTTCAAGTCAAGGTTCCTGGAGATGATGACGGGCAATTTAAAGCAAGATTGCTTAACATGTACATAAAGTAAATTTAAGCCACTGATTATAATTAGGGTGTTCTGTAGTAATACTCCAAGGGAATGCAGAAGCCCTGCCATGTGGTGCAGTATGACCTTGAAATTTTGGAAATTTCATATCAGATGAAATAGTTCTTCAAAATTAGGAAGTACAAACACATGATCTAAGATTAGTAGTCTAAGGATTTAGGCACTATCAGATATGTGAAAGTTTGGTTTGATGAAAAGTGCTGCGCAGCTTGAGAGGACTACAAGGAGCAGCGTCATGTGCCATGGAGGGCATTCATCATCATGACCATGTTCTCATGTCTATAATTGTCCCAGGAAGGGGTATAGGAGCCCAAGCAGAACTTCAATCTCTCTTGCATATCCGGAGAACAGTACCATGTATGAACATGTCATCTCCACACCAGGAATTTGATGACGGGAATGTGTGCAGACACTTAACCCACCTCAGGAAAGAGCACAGAGTGAAAAGGTCACTTGTGGACTGGCGGGAAGGTGTGAGATGCACGGAGAAAGCCAAATCACAGAAGAGTTGCCTATGTGGGGGCCAATTCAAGCAAGCTTCCACGGGGGCTGTCTTGCTTGTTCAGGCTTTCATAAGCCTACACTCGGGGGTGCTAGCAGGACCCAGGGATCCAAAATTATGAGTTATTTAACTTGGCCTCCAGCATGACTAGCTCTTTTGTGACTTGGCTGTTCTTGGGGATGTCACACCTTGATTCTATTGGGCTTTACCAAAGAATATTTTTTTAGGTGCATTTTATACTTTCAATGACATAATCCTCTCTGTTTGGAGAAATAATTAAAGAAGATCCAGCAGTAGCGGATATATTCATTTCACCTCATTATCTCCTGGAAAATGCTGCTTGGTGGAAAGTTGTACTACAGGATCATGAATCCCTGTGAGCTTGATGTTGCAAACACAAACTATCATTTTTCTCTCACTGCGTTAAGCAGTGGACCCTGATCAGAACTAGGTGACATTAAGAAGGAGGTAGGAAGATGTCAGAGTAACTCTTTGACCAAAATCAACATCTATTTTTGGCTTCAAGTTTGCCTGGATACCACCACAAGAAACTCAGAAGACAACTTTTATAGAATTTTTAAGTCTGAAGTCTGTTAACGTTTCAGGCAATGGAGACTTCATAGGCTGTCCAAGCACAGAATGGAGTGCGGCTGTGATTAAAGATCAGGAAGTTGCCCTGGGGACAAGATCCAGAAATTTGTAATAATGGGAAACCAGCAAAGACTCTTCTAAGGTCTGGAAGCAGTGACTTTTTAGGAGTCTCACCTTCTCTGTTTTATAGGTCAGGAGATGATAGAATGAAATGCACTCTAACTTGATTTCCATTGAGTTCTCCCTGGAAGCAGAGATTTTATTAGCATGCTTTGCTTCTAAAGAAGCTACAGTCTTTGGGTGGAATCCAGTGCTTTTTCTGGTACACCATGGAAGGCAGCATGCCTTCCTTTTTAAAAGGATAAGGTTTGAGTCTTTGGTCCCATCACTTATTAGCCCTAAGATATTGATCATAATCTGTCTCCCATATTGTTAAAAATAATTTTAAGATACAACCAAAAGCTCTACTCTCAGGGTGACATAAGATGAACTTGGTCAATGATGGTTGTGCTTGAATTTGTCCAACTGTCTTCCTGACAAAAAATAACATGTCAGCAAAAGCTGATTCAATAAAGGCATGATTATAATATCATGATCACCTGCTTCCTTAAAGCTGATCTGGGGAATCTGTAAATCAGGGAGAAACTTGATTAGATCTGATTGCAACTGGTAGGAGCATCTCACTGGCAACTGGAATAAACACGGATGCTAGCTGGAGTTTTCACTGGGTCATTCATGAGTAAATCATGGCAGGAGTGGGCTGAAAGGGTAGTAAATTCAAGTTCCAACTCTGCCTCTTATCTGTAGTGATAACTGTCTCCAGGCCTTTCTGGGCCTCCATTTCCTGTCTTTAAGATAGAGGCATCTCGGGAGGTGATTTCTAAGGTCTTTGCCATCTCCGATGTCCCATGAAAGATAGCCAAGTCTTTCCTATGAGTTTTTGGTGATTCTTTGGAGTAGATTCTGTTTACAGAAACAAGTAAAAAAGATGAGTAATATGCAGATTTGAGTAGAAAGTTAACTGGAACACTTGTGTGTCTCATCCATTCCCAAGCAGTTCTAAATGCTTCTTAATTCATTCTCATTGAAAGACATTTACTCTTCATAGCCATGAAACTCTGAAAAATATAAAACCTCAAAGGAGGTATTTACCTTTGAGGAATCGGTAATCCTACTCTTGGATTTGGAGTTAGAACACTCTTTTCTCACTGGTTAGCATTTGGTCCCTCTGAATGTCAGTTTCCTTCACCTGTGAAATAGGAATGATTGTGGCTTCTTTCACTTACGGAGAAAGAAGGGGATGATTACTTTGGTTTTAAAAGTAGTTAGAAGCTATACATCCATATAGGCTCCCCTAGTGGATCATGATACTTAAGGGCAGGAGGAATTTTTCTTTTATCACCTTGATAAAACTACTGGAGTCAAAGTTCTTCAAATGGATAGACGGTGCTAAATTAATGAGCTGATTTGATAAGGGCTATATAGTTTGTTTTCATATTCATTTTTTAAATTTACAAATTTACTTCTTGCCTGTTGTAATAAAATAAAGCACCAATATATGTTCAATAAAAGTAAAGAATTTCCTCTAACATACTCTTGTCGATTGTTTGGCATGTATCTGTCCAGATTTTTTTCTCTAAATATATTCAGCCTACTTAGCTAATATACATATCTAATTTACATATATATGTTTATATGCATAAATATGTTCACATATGTTTTTATTTCTTTCGTTCCTTTATTTTATTTATTTTGACCCAAAATTGATAATGTCATACACATTATTCTATGGATAGCCTTTCTAAAATCAATTTCATTTATTCCATGGCTAGATGTCTGTTTTTCTATTATATAGACATAGCATATTTTTTTCTGCTTCTCTGAAGATAAACATTAAAGTTGTATGTATGTGTGTATGCTACTGGGGATTAAACCAAGGGATGCTTTATCATTGAGCAAAATCACCAGACCTTTTTATTTTTTATTTTGAGGGATGATCTTGCTAAATTGCTGAGGCTAGCTCAAACTTGGAATCCTCCTGCCTCAGACTCCTGAGTTGCTGAGATTATAGGAATGTGCCACCCAGCCCAGTTTATTATTATTTTATTTTTTAATTAACTTCCCAATATAAACAATGATATAATTTAAAAAATATATATTTTGACTACTTACAGACATTAAATCTTAATGAAACCTAGCTTTAGATCTTCATGGATCAAATCTGCTGGAAACTTATGTTGGATTCCAAAGATAGACTTGGCTCTTAGTGACTTATCAAGGTTTCTTCAGCTCTCTCATAATCCTAAAATGAGCAAGGCTTACTCAACAGCTGCTACTAGCCCCAGTTTCCCCAAATGGATAATCTTGCAAACCTCAGCAGACTTGACCATGAGCACATTGGGTATTGCTCCCTAACCTCCCCTTCTCTTCCACAGATGCACAGGACAGGGTGGGGTTCTCTCTGTCTCTAACCATACATAGACAATTTTAGTAACAGCTTTTCTAGCATCTGTTTCATGAAGTTCTTAATCTCAGGACCATTAGTAATTGACACCATAAATAAGATCACCGGTGAGTGGCTGGAATCTTGGGATGGGCTGGGAATTTGACCTGCAGATTCTGAGGGATCTGATAAAAGCGGTCTTGTGGTAAACTAATATCTGAGGCAAAAAATAAAGGGTGACTCTAGCACATAGCTGAGCACGCACGCAGGGTTCCCCTGGAGGTACTCCATAAATAAGATAAAGTTTCCTGACCTATTGCTGAAATTATGTGTAGCCACGGCTACAGCAGGCCGTAGCTACAAGTTCATTCTGTCACGAGGAGAGTGTGGCTTCCAACTTCAGCCTGTGGACCAGAGATTGTTGCCTGTGATGTAGCTTTAGTAAACATGTAAATTACTAACTGTTTAAAAATTAACTTGTCAAAAAGTTAAAATTGGGAGATTTTACATAAAAGCCTGAATGGGAGGTATCTCTTGAAAAACGAAGATTTGGTAATTTTGAGGCTATAGTTCCCAGTGGAACCAGGTGGAGCCACCTTCTTCAGAAGGGTCATGAACCCTCTGGATTGACAGTTTTCATCTGGTCTGCTACACTGGCCTTTGTGTATGTAACTTTTGGTTTTGATGTGGTGGCATTTACAACTCAGAAATTCTGTTGCTGCTTAATGCTAAGCAGAAGAGGTAACCACATGCATTTACAGAAGACAAAAATTCCAACATTAATATTTATTTGATGAAAGTAACAGCCAGCATTTGTCCTAGCAGAATATTTACCCATATCATACAGAAAAATAAAATGAGGCCCAGAAAAGTTAAGTAAATTGCTCAAATGTACCAATGCTGTTGGTGGAGTCAGTATTCGGACCCAGGCAGTCTCTCTCTAGAAGTTGTACTTGGAATCTCTGTATCTCAATTCTTCAGTCCCATCCAAAGATGAATATGTCTCCAGGTAAAGGGTTACTTGGAGTATCCATCAGCTGATATCAAAGCATAGTTAGCTGACAGCAATGTCTTCTGCTTGTAAATTCACTAGGGTGTTGAATGACCTGCAGAAGGGTAGGCAAGGGAATGAGATGAATCCTCTAGTTAAAGGTCAGGGCTTCCAGGAAGACGGGCACTCTGATGTTCTGGAGAATGAGATTCAAGGAAGAAAAATAACTTGCAGATAAAGAGCAGATTGCATATTCTGAGGACCCAGAGGAACCAAGGCTCACCACACTGACCACGGGCATTTTAAGCTCAATATAGGTGCTAAGGTTGAGGTCAAAATAAAAACACAGGATAAAGAGAGGGATAAACTGGATGTTACCTATAGGCAGGAAGGGCATGGCTGGAGGAGGTGGATCTCTGGGGGGGGCACCCTAGGGTGTATATATTTGTCCTTGTTAAGTGGAGCTATCTCTCTGCTTCTTGTTGACCTGCTTTCCTCTGCCACATTATTCCACCATGATGTTCTACCTCATCTCAAGCCCTAAGGAATGGAGCCAGCTATATATGGACTGAGACTTTCACTGATTTACAATTACTTTGTGAATGCTTATGAAGTCTGATGGATATAGAAGGGGAAGCCAGAATCTTAGTTTCTGAAATGTCCCCATTTTCTTGATTAAGAAGAGTGTCTAAATACAGGGAAGTGTAGAAAAGACATAATTAAAAAGTAATTGAAGCCCAAGGTAGGTAAGAAGATGACATGAGAGTTCTAGTAAGAAGGTAGGTATGGCTCAGTGGGGAGAATCTACGTTTTGGAGTTGGGAAGATTAGTTGACTGCTGACTCAGCCTGACTCTAGCTATGCGATGCTGGTCAACTTTCTTCCTTGCAACTTGATTTCATAAGATTTTGATTATAATTAAATGAGTTACATGATTAAAAGCCTGGCACACAGCAGACCCTTCGCACATAGCTAAGGGGACACGCAGGTTTCCCAGTATGGAGGAGCTCTGTAAGTTAGATAAAATTTCCTGACCCATGGCCAAGATTTTTTGTAGTCATGGTTACAGTATTTGGTAGCTACAAGTGCTTTCTTGAGGCATGGGGTTTCAGATTTCATCAAGTTCAAGTCTTCAGATCCAGATGAATCTTACCATGGAGGGATTATAGATGAGATGAGGAAACCATTGTTGGTTCTGGTTAAGAAATCGTGGTACTGGGTCTGGAAAAAATTGGAGAAGGATAAATGTCATTATTTTGAAAGAGGGGTTGGGAGAAAAAGAGTTTAAACAATGCAGATTTTATGTCAAATCCAGAGAATATTCTGGAATATATTAATAAACAGATGTTTTGAGAGTGTTTAGAAAAGACAGTAACAATTAGTAAGAGTTATTTAGCCAAGGATTGTTAACAAAAACTATTTCAAGCAGATCTCATTTATTTTGGGTCAGAATCACTAAATTGATTTGTTAGGAGAATGCTGTGGCACAGCTAGTCACACTACTAATGTGACACTTGACAAAGATTCAAAATATTTTATGGACAAGATGGTGAGATATGGATTGAATGATGATACAATTCAAGTGTGTAGAATTCAAATACTGTTAATGACATACTGCTCTACATTGTGGAGACCATATACGACAAACCCACAGTTAATGTCGTATGAGATGGGGACATATTGAAAGCTTCTCTTCTAAGATCCGGAACAAGCAAGGATTTTCACTTTTACTGCTTTTATTCAACGTAGCACTGGAAGCCATAGCCACAAAAATTAGGCAAGGAAAAGAAATAAAGGACATCCATGCTTGAAGGAAGAAAACCCAGCTGTGCTTGTTTTCAGATGACATGATCTTCTACGCAGAAAACCCTGAAGACTCCACCCCAACACTGTTGGAATTATTAAGTAAATTCATTAAAGTTGCAGGACACAAAAGTAAGAACAAAAATCAGTAGTATTTCCGTATGAAAATAGTAATCTACCTGAAAAAGAAATCAAGAGAACAACCCCATGTACAATAGCTACAAAAATAGAAATAAATTTAACCAACAAAATGAAAGCTCTCTACAATGAAAACTACAAAACATCAGTGAAAGAAATAAAAATGGATACAAAAAAGTGGAACGATATTCTTTGGTTCTGTGATTTTTGTGGGATAAAAAAACCATTGTGCCTTTAAAAAGCTTTTTGCCATAGGCCTTCACTTTCTCACTTGGCATCATGCATGGAAACAGGCTTCTAGAAATTTACCAAGCAAACAGAATAAAATTTCTTTAATTTAGAATAACTGGGCAGGGCATGTATGTGTGAAATTGTGGCGGTGGTGGTAAAGAGGAAGTATGATATAAGAAAGATGTTCTGAATTAGATATTAAGAACAAATAAAATAATATTAAAGAAAAAAATTGGTTTATGTTACCATTTTTCACCTAGATTCATCTTAACTCTTTAGATCTATTTTTGGTGAATTTGATTTATTATATGTTCATTTTTGGCAAATTAATGAATGCTTCTAAATGAGGTGAATTTTTTTTGTTCAAGTGAGTTAATATTAAACTCCCCCGTATTCATCCTTTTCTCCTTATGAATTGGTTTAGTCCATCTTTCTTAATATGTATTAGAAAAGCATTTTAAATGTTTTAAGCATTTAAATCTCTGAATCAGTGACATTTGAGTTAATGAGAAACTTATATAATAAATTGTATTTGTTTCTTAAGGCGAATCTTTGAGGGATTTCCATGAATATCTCAGTTAGGTGAAAACAACAAGGTGACATTGAATCTACTTTTAAAATATTAGTTTTACTCCTAACTGGACTAGATTTCTTATTCCCTCTTCCTTTCCCCTTCTCCTCGCCTACCCTCTGCTTACTCTTGATTAAGTAGGTTTGGTTATGCTGTTTTGTGATCTTCCCTTCTACCTCCTATAACCATTAGCAGTGATTATGTACCCTGGAGCGCTAAGGCAGCTTGGGAGGAAGTGCTCAGGCTGGTGCAGGACACCAAGCTGCAGGAATAACAATTTGCCTAAGTGACTAACATTTTCTGTGATTCAGTTGAAGGATTTTTTTGGTGTTGGGTGGACCCATTTGTCCTGGGGGGAGGGCAGAAGGTATGGACTAATGCTCTAGCTCTGCCTTTCATGAACTATGACAACTTGGGCAAGTGGTTTAAACTTTCTGAATATCGAGCTTCCAACAATAAGGCCTCCTTCATTATCTTCACTTGTTTCACAGGAAAGGTCAAAAGTATCAATACTGTAATGGAATGGAAAGTACTTTGACAGCAAGAAGTTGTTTTCTTCATCCTTCACTTCCACCCTCTTCTTTCTTTTCCCTTTGTTTTCTTTAAGAATTCTTTCATGGACCGTGACAGCCAAAGGATACTTAACTTTTGCAGAATTTCCCTCGAGCCACCATTAATGTCTTACAGAAAGGAGGCTGTGGAAAGGGTTATGTTCCTATGATTTAATGAATCTCTTCTCCAGGGCTCCAGAGTTCCAGTAGAATTGGATTGAGCAGTGAGGGAAGCACCTTTGGGGAAACATGTCAATTCTTTAGAGAGGCAAGACACAGTCCTTTTTGGTCCACAGACCTTCTGTGTCCAGGGCCAGGCAGAACGGTCAATTCCAACTCTTTTGCTTTTGAGAAGGCAATTTGTTAATAAAAGACAGATACTAGGGAAGGAGGAGGGGAAGGGGGCAGGGGAGAAAGGAGGAGGAGTACAGCATCCTAGAGATGACAGAGACAAAGCACAGTACATGCATGCACAGAAATGCCAGTGAAACTCGCTCATTTATACAGTTAATAAAATCATAATCAGAAGAAAAAAATAATTTCCTTCACACTGCAGAAGGATGCTGGGTTCATTAAAGTCCTTGCAAGTCAAGGGTGGTTTTTATTTTTCATCAACTCAGTGTGAAGTTTTATGTGATGGCCATGAAAATGCTCCTTAAGGTTCTCAAATTCAGGGGGAATAATTGGCCAGGAGCCTAGAGGGGGGCTCCTTGAAATCTACAGTTTCCTTTGGGCCAGAACCATGCCTACAGGGAGCAGCGCCACCCAATGCGTGAGCTCGGCTGGGCAGCTAAGGTAACACCTTCGTGGGAGATGTGGGACTTCCCTGAGTGCTGAATCTAGCAGGCTCAAGGGGCTCCCTAGTGGGCACTCCCCTAGTGGGCACAGCAGTCTAGCACACTTCCGCTCTACTTTCTCTCTCTCCTTCATTCAGGGTCAGACTTGCTTGCTGGTTTGCTGACTCTCCTGTCTTTCTCCCCTCGCTTTTGTGCAGGCATTTCCTCTAATAAATCTTTGTACACTTAACTCCAGTTTGACTTCTGCCTTTCATAGAACCCAGAATAACATGCTAGGCAGATCATTGAAATTGCTATTTTAATATCTGTATCTTAAAAATGGAGTGAGTAGGGGTACAGAGGAGCTAGAAAAGAAGAGGGAAACTGAGGTTTATTCAGTATCTGTAGGTGCTTGGCATTGTAATCATCTCACCAACTTTAGTGTGGCAGGGAGATTTCCTATCTTACAGAAGAGAAAGATGAGGACCAAAGAAGTTAAATAACTGGCCCGAGGTTACATAATAACTGCAGAACCTGGTTTGGAACCCAGGTCTTCTCCATTGTCAAGGTTTTGTCTTCTCTACTAATGTTCCTGCTTTTCTGTCTGCTTTATTGAGGATCAGATGTGATAATAAATATGAAAGTCCATTGAAAACGTAAAAAAATCTGATACTTCAAAGTCAGAGAGAGTTTTTTTTTGTTGTTGTTGTTGTTTGCAGTCAGGATCACTACATACTATGCAGGTCCAAAACAAAATGAAATTGTAAGTCACCTTGTTCAAACTGAGAATTTTAAGATGGTATTGAACTAGCTGTGGGGACTTCTACACATGAGACCCATGCAGCCAGACCTGGTAACAACCGAATTGTTGATACAGGGGTCATCAAATTGAACTTGAAGGAAATTTTGTTGAAGAACAAATTAAAAATTAATTATTCAGAAAATAACAAGGAAAAGAAAGCCCTAGCTCTCCAAGATTCTCAATGCCACAGAAATGATCACTGACTTTCTGTAATAGTCATCATACATGTCAAACAATAACAGGGACTTCTGAGCCAAACAGAGCCAATAATGCTATGAGAACACAAGGTGCAAAGGGCAGGATATCCCTGCAGCAATTCCTTTCCAGCTCCAGGGTTTCTGGTGACATCCGGGCGCCTCTGCTATAAGATTTAGACCATGGAAAAGCACAGTCCCTGCTGCCTTCCCCACCAAGCTACATAAAGCTGGATCTGTTAAATCAGCTCTGGGCTCAGTTTTCGGGGCAGCTTGCTCGAGTATGGGGAAACACTAATCTTGGTTCAGCAGAAACCCACACCCACTTCACTTAACCAGATGGGTGGCACCAGGGGTCTGCACAGGCCTCGGATCCAAGTAGCCTCATTAAGCGTGCCTGGGTGGAGTGTTATCATGGCACACTAAGCCAGTATGGTGCCTCCAGTGGCTGGGGGCATCTTGGGTTGGATCAAGTATCACTTTTGAAAAAACTCCACGAGCCTCTTTGAAAGGCAGAATGAGGCATATTTGCACCTTATCCTTGCCCTTGGTAGAGCGAGTTTCCAATGAGCATACGGATCCTCTTAGATCAGGCAGGGAAATCCATCAGCATTGTCCTCATTCCTGCTTGGGTTTGACCTTCTGCTTTGAGCTTTTGACATGGTTAATAAGAACTACTCTATCATTTCATGGCATAAAAGCTGGTGACAACCTGAAGGAAAATGGTCATGAATCTTAGGGCTATTGAATGGCGGGGGCCTCAGTTGTCCACCCTTGTGCCTTTGGGCAATCTAGCACCAGTCTCATCTCTCACCACTTCCTCGTTTGTACTTAATTAACTAATGCCATAATGTTTTACACTTATTAACTTCTGTGGAGATCATTTAATCGGTCTGGAAGGCCTTTGTCTATCTTGTTCAAGGGAGGAGCTCCTACCTCTTCAAGATGCTGCTCAGAAATGTCATAAGTTTGCTACATTCTTCAGGCTTCTGGTAAGGGGCTAAAAATCTGTCCTGAGGTCATCAACTGCTATGGAGAATGGAGGCAGGACAGTATATAGAAGACTCCCATTTGTTCAGGTTTATCAGATTTAAACTATCTGATTTCATTTTTAGACCTCATCAAATAAATGTATCAGATCCCATTATCTGATTTTGAATGAAAAACTACTGTTGTGACCAAAATAGATAATTTTCAAATAGTGCTGTATAGCCTCCAGGTGATCAAGGATTTCTCCCTGAGGCATCTTTTTGAAATTTGGTGTCTGAGAGAAGCAACACATTGGGTCTCTAATGCTTCAGAGAAGCATTTTCTGAATCACCATTATCTATTGATAATTATTAAAAGTTAGGGCATGTGGCTTAACAAATATTGGGAATTGAAATTAAACAGACATCTTTATGCAAGGTCTTCCCAGAACCCTTAATTTTTTTTAACATAAAATGTGATTTTCTAAAACAAAAATTTGTGATCTTTTTCAAACTTATTACCTAAGGAAATACCGTTTACACCTAAGGGTATCTTCTGGTACAATATTCAAAAGACTTGTTTTTAGAAAACTGTTAATCGGGCATCCTTATAATTTGTCAATTAAGTACAATTTTGAGGGAAGAGGGCACCATTACACTAGCATAATAAACATAAATAACAACCTGCCCAGATAAACTGGGGACAGCTCATCACACTACTTAGAAGACATAGCCCAGTTTTCCCAGAACAGGCAGAATGGGAGACTTTTGGAACACTAGGAATTTTAGGAGGAAGGTGACATGGAAAGAGTCAACCGATGGAGATGCAGGAGACACCAGGAGCACATTCAGCACTGAGTAGGAATGCTCAGTGTCCTGGGAGGGAAAGGACTTTAGAAGGTTTATTGGCGGAACTGCAAACAGTAGCCCAGCAACATGCTCAAGAAACGCGTTGCCATTCTCACGCAGAGTCTTTCTGCCACTCTACAGACCTTACCCAAGCCCTATATTTCAGCAGAGTAATGTGTTCACCAGAGGCACCAGGTCTCAGTGTGAGTGCCAGTGACCCCTACTTGTAAAATGGCCAATTGCAAAAACAAACAAATAGCTTCAAGCACCCTGGGGAAAGAGGATGCCATTTCGCTCAGGATTTGCCAAATAAAACAGTCTGGGAAAAACAAAATAAATAACTTTCTTGGGTCTAATGAGGAATGGCGAGTGTTTCCAATTCAGGCTCTGAGCTTCCTTTGTCTGATGGGTATTGGAACCTGGTCTTGCTGAAGTGGTTGCTCTCTGCCAAGCCAATTGGACCTGCTTTATAGTTGGCTTAGATGTCCTGGGCTTCATCTGGATGGTTGCATGTAGTCCATGTAGCATAAAGTCCTTTTCCTCCCCTATATATCACATGCATAACTCTACTTTTTTTTACTATAACTAAATACCTGAGTCAAGATAATTTTATAAAAAAAAGAGGTTTATTTAACTCACAGTTTTGGAGGCTGAAATCCAGTTAGCATAGTACCAATTCTGGCAAGGACACATGATAGATGAAAGGACCAAGAGCAACTGTGGGACAAGAAACCACATTGTAAAAACATAAGGACAGAGAGGCTAGGGTCCTGCATTCCCTTCTGAGTACACGCCTCAAACTGACATAAGGACCTTCCGCTCAACCCACCTCTTAAAGGTCCTACACCATCATTGTCACACTAAAGACCAAGCTTCCAACAGGTGAACTTTTGGGGGACACATTTAAACACATCCAAACCACAATATCACCTAATTTTTTAAATCTGTGCTCATTTCCCCTGACTATCTATCCTGTCCTCAGCCAGAAGAAGACTAGCAAAAGACTAACCCATTCTCCCCACCTCCCTGGATTAAAAATGTCAAGCTATGAATCATTCATTAATTCATTATTTAAAAACCCAAGGGCATGTGCACACACACACATATTTGGTAGAAGCTTTTGAGTGGAGAGTGACTAACATGAATAAGATTATTTTTTTCTGAATTTACAAATAATCCTTTCATGGTAGTGAGAAGATTAGATTGAAAGGGACCGTTTTGGGGATATGGAACTCAGCTGGAAGATTTTTCAGGAGTTTCTCTCCATTTGTGCTAAAAGCTGAGAGATTCCAGATCCACTGATATTCAAGTGATTCTTCTTTTTCTCTCAAAACTAGAGAAAAAGGCCCAAGTTGGCAGTAATCTGTAACCAGGGCTTACAGGTCAGGAGAGAGATCAAGAAGAAAGCAGATACATTATTAGTACTTTGAACTGATAAGAACAGACACTACATTTATCTCAGCCAAATACCTTGAGAAGCACTAGATAATTAGTACTTTGAAAAGCACCTTCATAATTAGCCCATGTGACCCTCACGGCCATTTTTCTTTTCTCTTTTTGGATTTGGAAGTTCAGAAGTTTGCATTTCCATTGAAATCTGAGGTTCAGAGTGGTTTAGCATTTCTGCTGACGGTCACAATGGTGGTCAAAGACAGATCCGGGGCTATAACCTAAGTCTCCTAATTTTCAGACTTGAGTGCATTTGACCTCAACAAGCTCACCTCTAGACAGCAGTGCCCCAGAGATTCAAGGTATGTGTGGGGGTCCAGGAATATTCAGTGGACAGGCCTCACCACTGGATGCTTGGAATATGTGTCTTCATGGAGGGATGCTTGGGCTCCCGCTCCTTTGAAAGGACTGGTTTAGCCACTGTACTGGGCAGAACAATGTCCCTTTAAATTTATGTCCTTCTTGGAACCTCAGAATGTGACTTTGTTTAGAAATAGGGTCTTTGCAGATACAGTTAGTTCAGATGTCACACTGGAGCAAGATGGGCCCTAAATTCAATATTATGGTATCCTTTCAAGAAGAGGAGAAGAGAAACAGAGACACATTGAGAAGAAGTAGCATGCCAACAAGGCAGAATGTGGAGTGATGCATTTGTAAATCAAGAAATGCCCAGGATTCGCTGACTACCACCAAGAGCTAGGAGAGCTATATGGCGGATTCTCCCTCGGAGCCCTACAGAAGGAAGCAACCTTTCTGACTCCTTAACTTCAGACTTCCAGCTTCTGGAACTGTGAGCAAATCAACAAATTTCTCTTGAAGACACCTGGTTCATCATACTTACAGCAGCCCAAGGAAACTGATATAGCCATAATCTAGAACAGCACTGTCCAACAGAAATAAAATGTGATTCGCATATATGATTTAGTGGTTGCATTTAGAAAAAGGATGAATTAATTTAGTAATGTATTTTACCTAGCATAAAACTATATTTTAGACATGTAATTCATCTAAAATTGATAACTTTATTTTACAATATATTTTCAGACCACATCTTTGAATCTGATGTGTATTTTATCTGTATAGCACATTTCTAATCCACACCAGCCACTGCAAGTCCTCAGTTGTCAGGTGGCGTGTGACTTCTACATTGGATAGCACAGCCCTGGACTTTTTCTTCCTGTGTGATGCTGATGTTCACTGCCTTGCTTCAGTGGGGTCAGGAGAGGGATCAAGAAGGAAGGCTTTTTTTCTATGGCTGCTTTCTCAATTCCTCTTGATTTGTCCTAAATACACTGCCAATCAAATACCCATGACTTCTCTACCAGGGAGTGTCCCATGAGGACATCTGGGACAGAATGAATGGAGCAGAATTTCTTTCCAGATTTTATGCTTCCTCAACATGATTACAAAATCTGCCCTAGAACTTTTTCTTCGGCTTGGCTGAATCTTGCTTCAGATTTCTTCCAGGGGCAAGAGATTGTCAATCCACTGAGCTCCTTAGCTGACCCTGAATCCACCTAAAGTATGATTTAAGCACACGTTCCTTTTTTACCTCCTTCCACTGCTGCTGGGAGTAAGGCAGCAGGCCTGGGTCTGGCTCTGACACTGACAGATTCTCATGCTGATTCCAAAGAGATGTCCAAGACCAAATGTTACAAAGACAAACCATATGGGAGCCCCAGCACTCTGGGCCATTAATAGGAATTTTTGAACGACTGTGATTGATGGTGCGGCTCTTACAAGTCCAAGATCAATGAAAACGCATCTTGATCTTTTGAACTCACTCGTTTTATCTTGGATCCTTTTCCTGTACAACGAGACCCAATTTCTGTGATGCCTGAAGGCATCTGGGGCCCCTCCAACGGATTTGCCATCTATGCCCTTGCCAGCCATCCTGTTGGTGGGATGCAGGAGGGTAAGGGCCTTGAAAACTACATGTCTTACCGTGAGGCTAAATGCCACGCCAGACCTTTTGAGGTGGTAATTCCACACCCTGCTAGAGAAGGATGATGGGTGAGCACCACTTACCTTCATACATACTGGGGGATGATAATATACAGTTGTGTTCTTGAGTTTGTTTCTGTGTCCCAATTTAAATGGGCATAAAAGGAATTCCTTTTCTCCTTCCCCCTCATTGTACCAAGGTAATGAAGAAAGACTTGGTAGAGAATTTGCCTTTCTTTGAAGTCTTGAATTCTTTCCCAAACTTGCAGGCCCCTCTCCTAAGAATATACATACGTGCATGAATTTAATTTTTCATGTAATTTCAAGGCATTATTTGCAAACCTCCTGGAACCTTCCCAGAGACCTTATATTAAGGACAATTGGTGCAGAGCAACTATTATGGCCTTGAAATGAGGCAGTCAGATTGACATGGACACTGTACCATTTACCATTGGTTTGAAGATTCAGGAAACTATATCTTTTTCTTATTTTATGTGTTTCCCAAGAAGCCACCATGCTATATGAAAACAGTTTCCTTGGTTAAATGAGGCTAGGAACCACTGTACCAATTATTTTCTCTCTATTCCCAATTGAGAATTTGTACACAGATAGCATATTACATACTCTAAGAAGTTTTTTTTTTTTTTTTGGCAGAAATGGGGATTGAACCCAAGGCCTTGATCATACTAGACAAGAGCTGCACCCCAACCCTCTAAGAATCTTTGAAGAAATCCTACATTGATTTATCCAGAGAATTTTGTTTTTGTATAATACCTCCAATATCTCATAAAATATACTTATTGGATGCTACCAAATCTACACCAATGTGAGATCATTCCGCATCTTAGCTTCTCCCTTGGAGATCACAGGGTCTTACTTTTCTCTCCCCTTTGGACTGTAGTGCATATTCTGCCTCCTCTTCCCTGTCCTGGATAGCATAGCCATCAACATATGTGGGGAGGTAGGGCCACAAATGAATGGCGTGGGATTCCAAGAGACATCATGCACATGATGCTTTGCAAGAAAGGACACTATTCCCATAGACCATAGTGTTAACAATGTCCCCTGGACTTGTATAGCAGGGTCCTGATGGACTGCAGGCTTAGACCTCAGTGGTGCTCACTGGTCTTTGCCCATTCTTTGGACAACTAGGGTTTCCCTTCGGTGGCAGTTGTCTGGAGCCACCCAAAAGAAGGTACAATTTTCTGGCTGGATGGGGGACCTGGTTAAAAGAGGGTTGAAGAAAATGTCTTCAAAGGGGTTGGCATTGAAAGTGGGCCTTGAGGGACATGATGTGTTTAATTCAGTGGCCTCCGCAGCAGAGAAGATGCTGTGAGCCAGATGTGGGGGCCTGCATACGGTGGAAGAACCATGCCTGGAACACTTACAGGGAAACAGACTGCACAACTAAGTGAATGTGCTTTCCTTGGTTCAGATTTTAAACAAGACTGCAGTAATACACAATCTTAACCTCATTTCAAGTTCCACAGTAATGGGGGGAAAGAAGGACTTGACAGAGCTGGAAGTTTGGCAGAAGACCTCAAGCCCTCCTTCAGGGGCTCTGACTTGAACAGTTACCAAACTTGGTTTCCTGTCTTTCTTTTTTTTCTTTTAAAAGAAGGTTTATCTGGTTAATTGCTAAATCCTGGCTATTTTGTTGGAAATTTTTTCCATGTGTTTTTGATTCGTTCACACTTATCAAACATTTTGTAAGAGTTTTGTATAGCCAACCAGCCTTCAGAACAATTTCCGTAAGCCTTTTAAACCTATTTACTTTGAAGCAGGAAGTTGCTATTTTGCCAAGAAGGCAAAGGTCTTGAGTGTTAAAGTCCTACTGTAGAACATCCAGCCAACCTCCAGGAATTCCCCACCTGACAATCTGTCTCTCCATTCTGGACTCAAAGTTGCAGAGTTTCACCTAATTTTGTGACTTTATAGATAGAGTTGCTGCAATTTTTTCTGTCTTGCCATTGCATTTATGAGCTAGATCAGCTTCTTGGCACCTTCCACTTTGCTTAAGGCACCAAGGGAAGTGAGCACTCAGTGTGCAATTTCAGATGTTCCTTCCAAATCAAATTTCTTCGAATAAGCTAGTTCACAGGAACGAGTGGATACCCATTCAGAGGGCAGGTGTCTCTCCAATTTCCCTTTGGCCACTGTGTAGGGAACCGCTTCTTTCTTATCTTTGAATCTCCAATATTTAGCACAGGTCTCAGTACAAGGTAAGTGCTCAGGAAATGTGTGCAGAGTAACTGCTGGCTAAGGGATCAGGGTGCAGAGGTTCTTTTTAACTGAATTAGTTAAACTTCATAATGAAATTCTCAAGAGTTCCTTGTCCATATCAGTTTGTGGAGGTACCTTTTACTTCTACCATATAAAGAAAAAAATAGTACGACAGTTGAAAGCATATTATGCTTGCCAGAGTCTTGGGTGGTTTGATGTCCACGGGGCAGGATGAATGGACGTGGAACACATGGACGCTTTTCCTGTGGAAAGTGAAGAACTTGTTAGGCTGTCCTGGTTCATGGCCACCAGTCTTGAGACTTTTGTTGTAATCGTTGTGATTAGTCGAGTCAGAATTTCCAGCTGAGCTTGAAATCTTGAAACATGAAGACCGCTGATCTGAGGGAGGTGGGGTGGGGAAAGCTGAGTAAAGTGGAATCACACAGGAGTTATGGACAGATGCACAGACTGAGGCCTTGACTCCAAGGGTTCATTAAGCACTGATCGGCTGCCGGACACTATTCTAAGTGTCTAATTTGCAGTGTTTGATTTAATTCTCACAACAATTTGATAAGGTAGGAACTATTTTTTTCTCCATTAACCAATGAGGGATCCAAAACACAGAAATTTTGTCACTTGCCTGAGGTCACATAGCAGAGGAAGGACTTGGCTACAACTGAATAGCATTATGCCTCTGTATTCTTTCTTTTTTTCATTTTTTTTCTTAGAGAGAGAAACACAGAAACAATTTTTACTTATTTTTCTTTTTTAAGTTTCTCTGACATTTAGTTGTGCATGGTGTATGTGGTGCTGGAGTTTGAACCCGGGTCCTTGCACTTGCCAAGCAAGCACTCCACCACTGAGCCACTGCTCCAGCTCCTGTCTCCGTGTTCTTAACACCTGCCTAATAGCTACACTGATCCTCGGCTACATAATATAAGAAGAGCATTTGAACCCAGGTCCCTGGTACTTAGGACGATGAAAATAGTAGTGGTAAATATTACCTGATCTAATTCACAGGATAATTCTCTGAAACATTTTAGGTAATGAATACAAAACACTTGTAATAAAGACAGAGATATATGATACTTATCAATTTATCTGAGCAAGGTCGTGGCCCAGAGTTGTAATTCAATAAACATTTTCTGAATAAATGAATGAGGAAAAATAGATTTATAAGAACGTAGAAGTCACTTTTCCTTAAACTCACTACATTATCTATTTGTACAGTCTTTGTACAGACTCTTTAAATTTTTTTCTTTATTTTTTCATTTTTTTCTATTGGTTCCTATTAGTTACATATAACATTAAGATTGACTGACATAATTATAAATGCATAGAGTATAATTATTCAGTCCCTAGTACTTACTCTTACCCTCCCCCTTTTCCTCCTCAGTTCCCTTTCCAATACTATATGATTTTTCTGCTATTTACTTACATTTTTTTTAAATTAGTGTCTTGCGGATATACTTGGTGGTGAGAGTCACTGTAGTATGTATATATATATACACACACACACATACACATAGAAAAGTTAGGTCAAGTTCATTCCACTCTTTTCCCTTATCCCATCCCTCCTCCCTCCCAACTCCCCATTCCCCCCTCAATCCCCTTTTTTATTCCCTTGATCTTTCTTTTATTTTGATGGAAACCCCTTCCACCCACTTATCTCAGAGATAAACATTTGACATTTGACTTCTTGGGTATGGCTTATTTCAGTTAGCATTATAGTCTCCAGTTCTAGCCATTTACCATCAAATTACATAATTCATTCTTCTTTATGACTGAGTAATACTCCACACACAATCACTCTTGATTTTTGGTGGGGTTTTAACCCAGGTGTGCTTTATCATTAAGTCACATCGCCAGCCTTTTTATTTTGAGACAGGATCTCACTAAGTTGCTTAGGGCCTCATTAGTTGATGAGTCTGGCCTTGAACTTGTGATCCTCCTGCCTTTTCCTCCTGAGTCACTGGGATTATGTGTGTGCCACCATGTCCAGCCACACACAAACACCCTTGAAGATAAATTTTATACTTGACATAAAAGTAGTGTAGACCTAAACACCACCCAAGGACTACTTGTATTTAACATGCATTTCAGGGTTCATCTGTTTTGAAATAATTTCTTTTAATATTGAATACCAGGCAAGGTGACTGTTTAAGACTTCCAACCATAGATAGCAAGATTTTAAACTGTGCATCCCAAATATCATCACATCTTATTCAAAAATTTAAATATATATTACTAATCCTGCCCCATCACTGACGATCATTACAACTCAAGAAGTACCTATTTCAAAAAGCAAAGAACATCACGACCTCTATCAAATCCGGAAATAAGTCTATATTGTTCAGTGTTGAAATTTAGCTCATTGAATGGAGCCTGGCTGACAATAGGTGCTCAAATATCTTTCAAATGAATGAATTCAATGGAGGTTGTAGTCTTGCCTTAGCCCTTCCAGGTAGAAATAGGAGCCCAGAAGGAGGAGGGGTGCGAGGAGCAGAGGTCATTTATAAACTGCTTGAGTGACAGGTGAAAAAGTGCCCACCCAGAGGGCAGCCAGCCAGGAGGCAAAAGTCTCAGGCAGCTGCCTCTGGGGGTCTTCTCACTGCACCAAAGGGACTCTGCTTCTTTCTGTGAAGCTAAGATTTCCCTGTGCCCCCAGAGTTCCCTTTCAACCTTCAGGAGCTGAGTGCTTAGTGACTGGGTGGAATGAATTTGGACCAAATCCAAGCTCTGTATGTCTGTGCCCATGCACTTACAGAGTCCCAGCACATCTGTGTTCACAGCACACACCAATACATGGGACTTGAATTAACTACATCAGGAATCCCTGGCCAATTTACTGAATTCCAACAGAAACCACTTATAAATCCTTTTCCAAAGTTTGAACTGAAAGTCTCTCTTATCATAAGAATTCCAATAAACTGTCCAGAAAACATACATATGTTACACCAAGGAAACAAAACACTCCTAATGAATCAGTTTGAACCAGAACTGATTTATGAAAGTTGTTGAATCGCTAGATCAAAGTATCATCCAAACAGAACATTAACCAAATTCATAATTCATTCTCTCAAATTCACTTAAATATAACTACAATGTGTTTCATGCAAAAGCTATGTTCAATGAAAGAAGAATGAATCAAGTTTTTTGAATCAGGTATATTTAACAGTGGAGAGTGAAGTATACACAATAATTTTATTCTGAGTAGTTTTATAGAGAAAGATTCCACTTGTGACAAGAACAACTACATATCGATTTATCTTGTAAGCCAATTTAGATTTCCATATTTGACTTTCCTTTTTTTATTCATTTTTAATTCGTTAAAGATGGTCTTACAATTAGGAGGGAATCATTGTCATACAATCAAGAACAAATGTGAGTATATTCACTTAGCAAGCCAAGACTGATGCCATTTCATGGTTTCTCCCCTTGGGTTCCCTATGGATCCATGTTTCTCCCTATTTAAACCCCATGTTAAATGGACTTCTCATGGAAGTTGAAGGTTCCCCTCTGAGTTGATTCCTCCATACTCCCTCCCATTAGCCTCCTCCATATCCTTCCTATTCCATTCCCCCCTCCCTGCCACCTTCCCTTCGTCCCCCAGCATCCTAGGCAAGGTTCTCCCTGCTTGTGTAAAATTTCATACACGTTGAGGTTATTATTAGCTTAACCATCTATTATATAGTTTCTGATTGTATTCTAGCTTCCACAAATGAGAGAAAACATTCATCCCTTGAGTCTCTGAGTTGGGAATATTTCACTTAGCATAATTTTTTCCATCTCCCTCCATTTGGCTGCAAATGCCATAATATTGTTTTCTCTAATGGCCGAGTAGAATTCCATTGTGTATATGTACCATAGTTTTTGAATCCACTCATCAAGTAAGGGGCATCTGGGTTGGTTCCATAATTTAACTATAGTAAATTGAGCTGCTGTAAATATTGATGAAGCTGCATCTCTATAATATGGTGATTCTAGCTTTTTTGGGAAAATACCCAGGAGTGGGAGTCAAAAGGTGGTTCCAGCCCTAATTTTTTTTTTTTATTATTTGAATGTGGACTTATAATTGAGGGGGAATCATTATAAAACAATCAAGAACCAATGTATATTTACATAGTTAGCCAAGGCTGATGCCGTGTCATGGTTCCCCCCTTGGGTTCCCTATGATCCTGTGTTTCTCCCAAATGAACCCCTGTGTTAAGTGGACTTCTTGTGGAGGTCGGAGATCTCCTTCTGAGTTGATTCCCCCTTACTCCCTCCCTCCAGTCTCCTAGATATCCTTCCTAATCCTTCCCCCTTCCCTGCCCCCCTCCCTACGTCTCCAGGTATCCTAGGCAAGGTTCCCCGTTTGTGTAAAAATTCATACATGTTGAGGT